>PVKM010016223.1:0-27057 GCA_004027735.1 Carollia perspicillata
TAATCTTTTACTCAGAGTGATCTTCTCTTTTCCTTTCTTCACCTCAGACATTCTTGGCGTACACTGATGCTGGTGCTTCGTTTGTCTTTGGTGAGAAATTCACAGACCACTTCTTTGCATTTAAGGTAAAGCCAAAAACCAGGTATATACCTGCTGGGCATGTAGTAGGTGAATAGCATATTATTACCCTTTTTCATTTACAACTACATATGAAGCCAGTAGACTGCAAACATTTTATTTTGTTACTATGGTATTAAAGGAAACATCAGAGGAAGTCAGAAATATTCAAAAAAATTCTTTGGCAGAGGGCTGGTAGCATTGCCTGAGATACTTATAAAAGTTACGTGGGGTAATAATATCTGAGATTTCAGGAGAAAGAACATTAGGTGCCTGGCAGTGAATAGGGCCAGGATGGGTGGCAACTATGTGCTTAGGAAACCCCTCCGTCCCAAGCACAGCAGGACAGCCGTTCACCCACATCACCTCCATTCTTCCAGAGCTAAATCCACAGCCTTCCTTGAGCACAGCCTTTGCCTAGGCGGGCCTGGAGGCTGGGCCTTCTCCCAACCAAAGGAGGAATGTTATTCTATAGAAGAGAGGCAACCTGGCCCCATGCCCAGCCTAATATGTTCCCTCCCAAGGCTCCCACAAACCCCAGGAAGCTCACCTTCCTCTGGGGGAATCCCTATAAATACTTGCTGAGTCAGAAAGATGCAAATGGCTTTTCCTTCAGCAATTTTGTTTTTTGGTATGTTGTTGTTCCTACACTTCTAAATTGTTTGCTCACTTAGAGATTCCAAATGTACCTCCAAAGTACTCCAAAATCAGTTAGGCCAACTGTTCGTGGTGAATGTTTTTTTAAATTGCTGATTTTTTAAACTGTTGCGTTCATGCTTTGGCTCTGGGATAACTAAGCCAGCTCTGAAAGGTCAAGTGTGTATAAATTGGGATTGAAATATGCTCATATCATGAATTTAATTCAAAGCTGGAAAAAATAAAGTCACAAGGAAGAAGTAACTTGCTGCCTAGACTGTCTGAGTGTCTTCAGAACGTGTCCCCTGGGGCAGCAGCCTCTATCTTTTCTGCCAAAGTGAATCCCTGTGGGAACATTGGAGCAATGAGCTGGGAGGGATGAGCTCCTCCAGCTCCCTGAGGCTTTCAGAAAGGCTCTGCCTGCCCATTAGAGGCAATAAAAGCACAGGATGTCTTTTAATATATATTATTAATAGATTTTTCTAAATTAGATCTTGTACAAATTGTCTTCGGTCATTTTGTGCCTCTGGTGGCAGCCCTCCCTGGCCATTTAGCTGGGGGGAGCAGAGGGTCTGGAGGGGTGCAGTGGGGAAGGGGTGCGAAGGGCCACAGACCATAGCTGTGTGAGCTCTACCGGCTAGAGGCTGCTCCCTGTAGTCACACAGGAGGCGTGGAAGGTGCCCAAAGAGTATCAGGAAAGTAGGATCTAGAAAAAGTCAATATTTGGTTAACACAGAAGTTAACTAGTTTGTCCAGTTTAATCATTTTAGTGATTCAAAAATTTATAAGTAAAATCATCATCAGTTTAAAAGCTAAACGAATGAGTGCTTACTCCCTAAGTGGCACAGTGTGTGAGCACTGACCGCGCTGTATCTGATCTGGGCAGCCACCACGAATGAGAATCAAAGGTTGCTCACCCAGGTTACTCTGCTAACAAGCGGTGGTACCCATGATGGTTTCATATCGGAACAAGAATATCTGCCAGTAGCCTTCTGTCCATTGATCTAGTTATTAGAATTCCCCCAAACCTTCATTCCTTCTCTGAGACAGTGAAGTAAGAAGAGCTCATCATAGCAGAGAAAATAATGTCAAGTTGCCTATGAAGTATACTCAGGCTTACCCAGAGCAAATAAGACTAAGAGACAGTCAGTGGGGAAGCTGCCTAATCAAACCATTTTTTAGTTCAAGGGGAGTTTCTAGTCTTGTTGTGTCTCAAAGGGGGATGGGTCAGAGGGAGGGTCAGAGGGATGGGTCAGAACGGGGACTGGTGTGAAACTTACTCATAGTCCTGGGGCCAGCATTAACCGGCCATCACTTTCATCCCCACCCCACCGCCAGATCCTGCCCATCGTGGTTTTCTTCAGCACTGTAATGTCCATGCTCTACCACCTCGGACTGATGCAGTGGATCATTAGAAAGGTACTGGGGCTGCAAGGGATCGGTGACAGCTTGTAGAGCTGCATTATTTCAGGGACCAACTCTTACATGCCTTTTATCCCAGTTTTTCCAAGTACTTTCCTCTTTGTACCAAGATCTACCCCTGCCACCCCAGTTATTAGACTGAGATGCCCAAAATCCCACATGCTTCTGTAGAGGGAATTTCATCTCAGGAACTGCTATCAGCAATTCCTTCTTTAAGCCAGAGACTTGACTCCCATGGGTCAGACACCTGCCAAGGAAAGCTGTGCTCCTGATGCCTTACACAGAGTCACTCATGAGAGGAGGTCACAAATGTGGACGCTGCTGGTCTAGGAGTTGCTAGACAATCAAAGCAAAAAGGGGGAAAGGGAACACTGGTTGGTTTATTTTTCCCTCCTGGGGGAGTTTTATAAGCTCATGAAAATTTTTTTAAGTTTGGAAAGTTAATCTCATTCCCACTGCCCCAGAAACTGCCAGTCTCATACTCTATATGTTAGAGCAAAAAGCTAGGAAATTTGCAACCTGGTGTGAATGCACATGAGCACAAGGTGGTACACACAGGGCCTGGGCACAGTAAACAAAATGGATCAAGAAAGAGAAAACCGGAATACCAGCAGAATTCAGAATTCCAGCAAGAGTGCCAGGGCCCATAATTATCTGATTGTTGATTTAAACATTCAGAATTACTGTGCTCATGTCTAGACAGAAAGTGCAATTGGAAGTCCTCATCCTGAGGTGGGCCCCACAGGCTCTGGTTGAAAGGACCAGTACAAAAGTGGGACCATAAGCTAGGCTCACTTAAGTAGAAAAGGCCAAACCTCAACTACATGGCACTACTTAATAGCTGGGTGATCTTTGACAAAACAACTAAACTATTCTGTGCCTCAGTTTCCTTTTCTATAAAATGGGCATAATTATAAGGCCTCCTGGAAAGTGTTATTAAAAGGATCAAATGCATTTCTCAGCTAAAGGGCTTAACCCAGTGCTTGGAACACACCAAAGCCTGCATGACTGATTACACTATTTCAACAGAAATTCATTTGTGCAATGTTGAAAGTATCTATGACTCAGACATACAACTCAAATAGGAGGATCTGATCAGCCTATTCTGTGGACTAGATATGATATACCCACGTGTAGCACCATTACTGCATGTCAGCAATTGTTGAAGGTCTCAGTGTTTTCCTCCAGTTTAAAGACTTATATCCCTACTTTGAAGTTTTGTGTATGTACAAGTAGTTATTCATTGACTTTTCCTGTTTAGGTTGGATGGATAATGCTAGTTACTATGGGATCATCTCCTATTGAATCTGTAGTTGCTGCTGGCAATATATTCGTCGGACAGGTATGTTGTCATATTAAAAACTAAAACAAAACACCTGTTCAAATGGATACTCTTCCCAGAAAGTGGAATTTAAAAATGGCTATGTTATTTCTTTTAGTATGTGTCAAAATAAGGAATGATCCACATTGACAATGTCCAGGATTCCAGAGAAAGAGAAAAAAAAGTGAGAGCAAGAGAGAGAGAGAGACTAAGATTAAGATCCCTTCCAAGAGTCTCAGTGCACTAATGCAGAACTTAAATTCTTGAAAGTTATGGACAGGAAGAAAGATTGAATCATTTTATGAAAGCATTGGCCTTCTCATGTATAGATTCCTAATAAATCTTTCCTAAACTCATTGAACTGTTGAGGTTTCTGGCTCACCCTTCAGAGGCTAGCAGCTCGTCCACCTAAATGGAGTTCACCATTTATCTTGAAGTTGCAAACATGCACAGGCAGCTTCATGTTCTGTAGTCTAATGTTCATCCTAAGGACAGAGTCCAAGAAAGGCTCTCAACCAAAAACCGTGCATCTGTATGAATACTTGAGCTCATTCTCACTTTTCTGAACTGGCCAACAGTCTGTCTTGGCTGAACCTGAAGAAAAATGATGATAAACAAAAGCATTTTTATCTCCCTGACCCATTACATGGATAAATGTTCTTTTGCCTAAAGTCCATTTAAGTAAAAAAAAAAAAAAAAAGATGCCAAGGTCTATCTCTTAAAACAGCAGCATTCCTAAGAGGTGGATAAGTAAGAAATAGCAATGATCATCCTTATTGGTCAGGATATGTAACTTCAGGAAGAATGGCATCATGTAGCACAGAAACCAAGTATGAACACTTGCTATCATTGCTGCCCAAGGAAATTGGATCTGAAGCAAAAATCAAGTCAGCCAGAAAAACAAATGGCCGCAAATCCTAAGCTCACAGCTATGCTAGGCAAGCTGGGCCTTCTTACTGGTAAGCCAGCTTGCTAGCCTGGAGCATAGTCTTTAGTGAGGGGCCCATAATCCTTCCCTGGGAGTTGAAATTATTGTAATTATAGTCATAAAATCTCTTGGAACTAATTAGGGCACCATCTTGAGTTGATTACTCCTACCTACAGGGTAAGAGAACTCATGTACTGAGTTTCAATTTAGTCCATAAATTGAAGCTCAACACGTTCAATCTTATAGAACAATTAGAAATAATGAGGGGAAATTGTGAAATTGCACACATGCTTCTGTGGTGTTCAATTTGATACTTAATATGCTCAAAGTACAGCTATTATTTATGAAGAGCCCCATGCTGCAGGCGGCCAGCCCTCTTTAATGGGACTCAAGCCTTTACAACTACATCCTCTCCTTTCTTTTCCACCCAAGAGGAAGAGAGGGTCTCTGCCTCCATGAGAAAAGGGCCTGTGGGCTCCTATCTTTGTTGTTGCTGCTACTTTTTTATACTTGCGTCTCTATTTCCCTGGCAAATCAGCAAAGAGATTTAGGGTCTGTCAAATGAAACTGGAAGACAGGACACAGAGGCTTGGGAATCACAATTTGCAAGGCCAGGCCACTGGGTGAAGTTACTTGGCCAGTGATGTTTCCACCTTAGAAAAGTGTAGGCAGCCATCGCAATCCAATCTTAGGCTGGGTGGGGGGCCTTATGTGCATTGGCCTTGCAAACTTTGCAAACCTAACACATGACTCTATACCATAAGTACACTGACTTAGAGTTCAAATAACCCGGACATCTATGGTGGGGGTCCTCAAACTTGAGCATGCATCACTACCACCTGGAGGGCTAGTTAAAACAGGTTGCTGGCCCTACCCCCCAGAGTTTCTGAATCAGTAAGCCTGAGGATTTGCATGTTTATGGAGTTCCCAGGTGATGCTGATAGAGCTGATCTGAGGTTCACTCTTAGAAATATTGCATTTTGACAAGGGAAATTTCAGTAAATTATCATAAACTCTCAAAATTTAAGAGAACATTTAATCTGGTCACTCTTGGTTTCCAGACAGAGTCTCCACTGCTGGTCCGGCCTTACTTACCATATATCACCAAGTCCGAACTCCACGCAGTTATGACAGCCGGGTTTGCTACCATTGCCGGAAGTGTGTTAGGCGCATACATTTCTTTTGGGGTAAGAATGAAGATTAATGTATGGAAAATGCAACCTCTTTTTTCTTTTCTATTATTATTTTCCTTCTTTCCCCTACTGCTACTGGACAAGGAGGCCAAAGGAGTGTCCTTTTTGCTGCATCGTCGATCCGTTTGTCTGGTGTTTGAATGGAGTGACATTGTGGGAGCTGCACTTTCAGAGCCTTGCCACCTAAATGTGAATTATATCCAAACCGTAACAGAATGAAATTATGTTATGAGGTTACTTTAGCTGAAAATATAAATTTGATAAAAATAAATCAATAAAACTGTTACTGACCTTAGGAAGGGCAACCTAGACTGGCTCTGCAAACAGGGGTCCACGGGCCAAATCTAGATCACTCCCTTTTTTGGTCATTGAAGTTTTACTGGAAACCAGCTACTCCCATTTGTTTCCCCATGGCAGCTTCCACGCTACAGAGTTGAATAGTTGTGTCCTCTAAAGTCAAAAATATTTTCTCCCTCATGCTTTACAGAAAATGCTGTCTGACTCCTGGCCTAGAGCAGTGGTTCTCAAAACTTACTGCACATTGGAATCACCTGGGAGCTTTTAGACGCCCTCATGCCCAAGCCCATAACCCAGAGTAATTAAACCAGAGTCTCGTGCAATGAGACCAGGGCATAAATATATTTTTAAAAACTCCCCAGATTCTTGGGAGTGGGGGAGAGGAGGAAAGTGGTGGCAGGAAAATGGAGACAACTGTACTTGAACAACAATAAAAAGAAAAAACACTCCCCAGATTCCAATGTATAGCCCAGTTTGAGAGCTGGTGGCCTCTGGTATGGGACTGGAGAATGTTGTGATGCTGGTGCATGTGCCCTGAGCACAGAGCTTACACACTGCACACAGATGCAACCACCAGTGAAAAAATGGAATAGCACAGTGGTGCAGTGATTAGGAATTCTTACAAGATAGGCATTTTTCATTCCAGTATTTCATCTGGGCCTCAGAAAGTCAATCAGTAAAAACAGGGAAGAAAAAAAGGGGCAAGGAGATTTCAGGAAGAGCAGATCCCCAGATGGAAGTAGGGAGAGAGGTGCTGAATCTAGAATTCTGAAACTATAGCAGATGAGAATCCAGAAACAATACGGGTGTTGGGGGGCAGGGGGAGGGAAAGAGTTTAATACAGGCAATGTGGAAAACAGAAATAGCTTACAGATTAAAGGGACTCTGGATAAACGAATATAATGTAAAGACACAAAGGATTTCAGGAGAGCGGAAGAAACATGGAAAGGGGTGTGTCCATGCCTGCACCCCCAGATGTCCCCTAAGTTGATGACATAATTAAATGTGACGTTAGGGACTATCTGAACATTCAAAAGGACAGCAAAGAGGTGGAAGAGTCTTCTCTGAAAGTTCCTACAGCACAAGAATGGTGCTCTTCCAGAACGATCTGACAAGTTTTAGTGCTCCTCCCCGAAGATGTGACTAATTAACCCAAATTCCTCCCATGTCCCTCTGACTCTCAAGGCAATGCTGACTTGGCTAAGTGAGCTCTTCCAAGCCTCCAAAGAAACATTGTTTTCTGGCAGAGAAGTGATTCCTGCCCATCTTTTCCCTTGTTAGCTATTCATTCTTAACACAACGGAAAAACACTACCTAAGTTGGCTCTTTTTCTCCTGAAATCGCAGGTTTCATCCACCCACTTGTTAACAGCTTCAGTTATGTCAGCACCTGCATCACTGGCTGTTGCCAAACTTTTTTGGCCTGAGACAGAAACACCTAAAGTAACCCTCAAGAATGCCATGAAAATGGAAAACAGGTAAATGTTCGTATTCACTTATGGAAAATGGGTTAGGCGGACATGTTCACCTAGTTAATGATGACACGGGTCGGGGGGGGAGTGCAGCAAAAATGTGTTAATCAGCACAGTGAGTTATGGCAGTAAGCTGAGTTTAATTTCCCAGGGACTATTTAGACTTCCTCCAAGAAAATCTTATTTCAACACTGGAGGAAAACCTTTCTGATTACCTTAATGTCAACACATTTCCTTGGATGGTCAATGTAGATATTTTACCTTAAATATAGTATAGTGTGCACTGAGCTTTGGTTAAGACCACTGGAAAGTCACAGGATAACCATTTCTAGAAGTTTCTCACATAAGGATGAGATGGTGTGATAATTATCCTTAGCCCCACATTGGTTCATTTTCTTTGGCTCTGTGCAAAAGAAAAAAGGGTAGAAAAGACTAAGGGATTTAGGATGGTCATAAGTATTTCATGAAATCACAGAATTAGTCAACCAACATGATTTTGGATTCATCCCTTGTTTGTATGTAGGTAAAGTCCTAACCATGAGTGAAAAGCAGGTGGCCAGTTGTATATGTAAAATACGGTGATTCTGCTTACAAAGTTAGTAAATGTGCAAACCTATGTAACATATTATTTAGGGATACAGACAAGTAGGGAAATTGAAAAGAAAGGGAATATAAGCACACTTTAAGGCAGCCAGGCACTTCTGAGATTCAAGAGAAAAGGATGAGGCTAAGAAAGAGCGCTGAGGGGCACAGGGTGGGACTCAAAGGTGATGGTGACATCCTGTTTCTGAAATGTGGCCGTTCAGGCCTTCCTTGAATTGTTCATTCTTTATTGTGGATATTGTATAAATATTCTCTGATAGCTATTTTTAATTAAATATAATATATTTTTCTTTTCCTAATTTTTCAATTATACATGACCCCATATTAAAAGAGTAGTACCTGTATAACAGACACTCATCACCTACACTCAACAATTTAAAATGCCAATCATGATTTCATAGAATTCAGGTGAGTATTTTGACTCAGGCAAGGGACTGAGAATTGGTCTCTCCATCCAAATGACCGCTGGATTGGCCATTTCCATACATGTGGTATCCATCTGCCGACAACTCCTTGGTAATTCTAGGGTTGCTCTTTTTTGATAAAGTGATTCAAGGAATCTGCTAGAAGCCGCGACGCAGGGAGCCTCCTCATCCATCTCCCTGGTGGCGAACATCGCCGTGAATCTTATTGCCTTCATAGCCCTGTTGTCTTTCATGAACTCAGCCCTGTCCTGGTTCGGAAACATGCTGGACTACCCACAACTGAGTTTTGAGGTATAATGCTACCATGTTTCTCCTCCATTTTACTTCTGCCTATCTTTGATTTAAAATAAAACAGGTTTGTGAACAGCCTTCCCTAACTACCTATAGTGCACTCTCACCCAGTGTGCACACTGACCATGTAGCCCCCATCTCCCCACCCCCTTCTTTGTTCCTTATCACCCTCCTCCTCCCAACATTCAGTCGTTCTCTCCTGATCCCATCCCAAGAATCCCGGTTATTTCAAATGACCAATTCCAACTTTGATTCCATTAGGCAAGAGTGTGTGAAGGGATTTCTATGCCTCCTGGAAACACAGAAGAGGCAAGGACAGTCTTATCACAAGGATGAGGCAGAAGCTAATCCCTACTCTAATAAAGTACCTATTTTTGGTTTTTTGTAGCTAATATGCTCCTATATCTTCATGCCCCTCTCCTTCATGATGGGGGTGGACTGGCAGGACAGCTTTATGGTCGCCAAACTCTTAGGTTATAAGACATTCTTCAATGAATTTGTGGCTTATGAGCATCTCTCCAAAATGATCAATTTAAGGAAAGAGGCTGGACCCAAATTTGTGAACGGTGTGCAGCAATATATGTCGGTGAGTAAATATTTTGATTGTCAGTACACGTTTTCATCACATACACACATTCATCAGACAGTTACTGGTGCCTCTGTATGTCAGGCAGCAGGACAGGCACTTGGGATACACCAGGGAACAAACCAGACCCAAATCCCTGGTCTCTTGGAGCTCATAGTGTACTTGGCACCTCATAGTTTTTAGTTATGTTGAATTAATCAGTTTGTGTGTGTGCACACGTGTGCATACGTAAAGAGAAACACAACTAATCCTTACCATTGTGGTAAGGATTACTTTTGAGCACTATGGATCCAAACCCAGAGTCATATGAACTAGGACTGGAATCAATCAATCAACAAATATCTATTGAATACCATCTGTGTACAGCATACTGAGGTACTGAGGCCACAGCACTGAACAAGCAATGAGGCCTAAGCCCTAATGGGTCTCATAGTCTAATGGTCATGAAGGCCTCTTCCTTCTAGCTTAAGCAATTTTATGAACTCTGAGAAACCACTTAAATGCAACATAGTGCCTGGACATCCCAAAGAAATAGTAAGACATACAGTCACCACTCCATTCTCCAAGTGGATGAGGGAAGAGCGGCAAAGGGTCTGTGGGTGAGCCTCTGAGGCAAGCACCCCAAAACTATGTCAGGACTTCAGGTCACTAGACGACAAGGAAATGCTCATGTCTGCTTGGGCCTAGATGGGATAAGAGAGAGCAGGCGAGGCCATTATTCAGTCTGTAGTTACAGTTGAGTCCCCGACTTTTACTTCTCTGAAGAACAGAACTGTCATACATGAATGCTCTTGGGGGAAATGGTGAACATTTCTGACCACTACTCATTGAAACAATCCAATTGGGATTAATGTCCTAGGTATGTGTTAGGCTTTAAAAGGAAAGGAGAGGAAAAGGAGGCTGCCCAAAGTTCTAATGGAGACAGACTGCCCACCTCTGAACACTACCATCTCTCCCAGCCTCCCAAAGACCAAACATGCAAATTTGCTGCCACATATTACACACATGTAACAGCAAACTCCAGGAAAGTACTGGTTTGTATTTTATGGTCAGGGGCTGATATGAGCAGTGTTTCTCTAGGTCTCCTCTTCTCAAATGTTCATTCTTCAACTGACAGCACAGTGGAGCTTGGCCCAATATCCTCATTGTTTAGATGCTACCACTAACTGGATAGCTTCCCTGCTAAAAGTAAACAATAGCCTAGATTAAGTGAAATGTTTTTCATCAACAACTGCTGGCTGCCAGGAGAAAGTGGTTTTGTTAATGGGCAAAGTAAGCTCCAGTTCTGGCAGTGCTAAGCAGAACAGGTTATTAAGAGGATGGAGAAAAGAACAGTAGGGCTGATTTGGGTTGGGGATGAGCCAACCAGAGGCAGGTGCACAGAGGACATTTGGAAGTATGAGCTCAATGTCTTCTACAAGTGTTCTGTCATAATGGGAAAAGCATTTTTTATTTTCCTGATCTCATTTCCAATCAACAAAATGGGAATGAGTCCCTGCAATGTCTTGTTTACCAACCAAGAAGTGGTGAGAATGGCCCAACAGTCTCCTAGGAAGGGTGCCATGTAACTGGAGTGTAGGATCTGGGTGCATGAGGCAAAAAACCAATGTAATGCATGAAATTATGCCTATTGCTGACCTCTCTGTAAGAGGTCAGAACATGTATGTAGCACCCATATACCCAGAATGAGCTCTTGACTGCTCCACCATGTTCTCTTCCTTAACCATAATGCCATGTGTGTTTGTTTACATGTAGTACATACCATGGTACAGAACTCAAAAGTACTAAAAGGTATAGAGGGAAAAGTAAGTTATCCTCCCCATCCCCGTCCCCTCTCCCTATACCCTCTCTATTAGCCTCTCCATCTTAACCTTGTTCATTGCACTTAATGACGTACTTCAGATGCCTTTCTATATTGATGTCTGTGGCATAGTAGTCTATTGTACAAGCACACCATAATTCATTTTAACCAGTTCTTTGCTGATGAACATTATGACCATTTTCTTGCCATCAGAAGTAGTTCTACAGTGACTGTCCTTATTCCAATGGCATCACTGTTCATGTGCAAGAAAAGCCATAGGACCTATTCTCAATTTCCTAATACAATGCACTCGTTCCATCATGTAATCTTGCACGTTGATGGGAAAAGGTTAAGGGCAATCATCCCAGCCTCTTTTTCCTCTTATTATAAAGCCCTCCATGGCCACATCTGTGTATCTCCTCCCCATAATTCCCCAGAAAGGGGAAAGAGGAATCTCAAGTGCTTGACGTCATCTCCCTCCCCACGGTCTCTTAATAGGCCTGCCTGTTTCTGAAGCCGGTTGCACTAAATGAAAAGCACTAGAGAAACCAGGGGATGAGAATGAGCTTTTCCAAAAACATTGGGCTGCTCAAATACTTGAAATATTTTTTTCCTGCCTGCTATATGCACACTGATTGAAAGTCAACAAAGGAATTCTCAGAAACCATGAAAAGGAAGAGGGGCCTTGTAATCAACAAAAACTTACCATGACCACTTGAGTCTTAAATGTGAGCTTTTAAAAAATCCAGTCAAAGAAAACAGGAAAAAAAAGGCACCCCTACTTTGAATGTAGCAATGGCATGGTTTCTTCTGTGAACCAATTCATAGATTCTTTAGGATTTTGGAAAAGAATATTATTACCTCAATTGTGTGGGTGTGTGTAGCAGACCGGGTGTGCCTCTGGTGAACAGCCGAGTCCACTGAATCTTCTGAGCCTGCTGTAATCAGTCCCTCAACGTGAGAAAGAATTACTGGGCCTGAGCAGCACCTCTCGACTATCTGAATAGAGGCGGAGGGCCATGTTCGTGGTTATCCGAACTCACCTTCCCCGAGGTCCTCACTGTGAGGACTGAAGTCCCCCACTGCTAAGTGGACACCTAACACTCCCATGGGATGGTCAGAGCTGAGGAGCATGGGCAAGCACACACCACAGCCATGCTGAAAGGACCTCCTGTGGTAGCTGTGGGCTTCCTTTTTACTGTATAACTCATTTTAATGTATATTCTTTTTACCGAAATATAGTTTGCATACAAAAAAAGGCCCTTTTTTGGTGTACATGAGTTTTGACAAATGTGTCACCTGTGTAGCCATGACCACAATCAAGATACAGAACATTTCCTTCACACCTAGAAAATTTCGGTCACGCCCCATCACAGGCAACAGCCCCCCTCCCCAGTCCCAGGAAGCTAATGATTTTTCTTTCACTATAGATTACTTTTGTTTATTCTAGAATTTCATATCAATGCATTCACTTAGCATTCGTGTTGTTGCATATACTAGTTATTTTCCTTTTTATTGCAGAGTAGTATTCTATTTTATGGATATGCACAATTTGTCTATTTGCCTGTTGAAGGACATTTTGGTTGTTTCCAGCTTGGGGCTACTATGAATAAATACTCATGCACAGTTTTCTTGTGGGTATATGTATTTATTTATCCTGGAAAAAAATTCCTAGGAGAGGGATTGCTGGGTCATACAGGCAGTGTATGTTAAACTGATAAGAAACTGCCAAATATGTTGGTATTTTATAAACAGGCTGTGTCAGCTTATGCTCCCACCAACAATGTACAAGAGTTCCAATTCCTCCAGATCCTCACCAATACTTGCTAATGTCCATCTTTTTTAGCCATTTTAATAGATGTGTAGTGATATCTCCTTGTTTTTATGTGCATATCCTGGTGAGTAATGATATCAAACAGCCTCCCAATGTACTTATTGGCCATTTACGTATCTTTTGTGAAATCTCTTTATCTGTTTTAATTGGATGCTTGTCTTCTTACCATTGAGTTATTATAATTTTTCATACATTCTGAATAAGCCCTTTGTCAAATAAATGTCATATACATATTTTCTGGGACAAATTTGTATCTTTAGCAGGTAGCTCTGGGCCTGGCACATTATAATGGATGGCCAGGTCATATTGGCTGTTTGAGTTGCCATTAAGCAGAAAGGAGCAACCTGTAGAGGCCAAGACAACCAGCCCCAAGTCCTTTGTAGAGAGTCTCTGAACCCACACAGCCCCTTTCCCTCCCTCAAAATTCAGGGGGAGATGGAAAAAAGAGCCTAGGAAGCTACAAGTGTTGGACATCATGCACTGTACATTTACATGTCAATACTGTTTCCGTAGTAACAATAAGAAGCCTGGTTAGGATGTCAGATTTATAAGCTGAGTCACACCATGTATATACATTTGTGTGTTTATGTTCATTTACAGATTCGCTCAGAGACAATTGCCACTTATGCTCTCTGTGGCTTTGCCAATATCAGTTCCCTAGGAATAGTGATCGGCGCACTCAGTAAGTGGAAAGAATATTCTTTGACAACAGATGTGATGTTGTCCATTTTGATCTCCATTTTGCTCTGTAACATTATTCATGTCAGCAGGGGGAAATGCCCTGCAACAGCAATGACTGCTTTGGGGTCTACTTTTTGTCCCCACTCTGCAATGTATTAGGTTAGCAAAAAAGTCTATTTAGTTTTTTCAATAAAATAAATAACACATTTTTCATTTTTACCAATAACTGTATTGATTTCAATATTTTCAGTTTGCTGGCTATCTCCCACATGGTATAACCTTGATTGTTCTCAATTAATGTCTCAATTTGATCACTATCAATTTCAACTGGTCTACCCAAATGTGGAGAATCGCCCAGCAAGAAATCTCCAGCACAAAACATCACAAACCACTTTTGACACGTTCAATCAGTCACAGCACCTTCTCCACACAGTGCACAAATCTTTGCACTTCAGTTGAGTTTTTACCTTTCATGAAATAATAAAGCATAATATGCCAAAAATGTTGCTTATTTTCTTCCATCTTCAATATTAAAATGGCTATACAAAAATTTACCAATTTTGATAAGTGGTTTTTTAATGCACGCTGATTTGACAGCTGTCACAATACAATCTAACAAAACTGTTTTAAATGAAGTTAAAGACAACTAAGCAGTACTAGAATCATCATACAGAAAAAAAAAAACAATAAACTTTTTGGCCAACCCAAAAGTTTTCCTATATACCAAAGCCACCTGAGCATGAATTTGCTCCAATGCACAGGTGCTTCTCCACCCAGGGACCACCTATGTCTCATTTTCCATGCCAGTTCCCAGAGATTTATAATGGCCCCCTGGAGAAGGATTCTGAGGTCCAGCGGTAGTTCAGTGGGAAAATGCTATGATTAAATTGTGTGTCTGCCACAGGCATAGAAGTAGATGCTGATGAATGGGTTGTAAATATTTGGAACCCATCCTTGCAATGCATTTGTCTTGCCATGCCCCCAACATACCAGGAGCCTTCTGGACGAAATTGGGGGTTTTTTTCTTTGGACAAACTTCTTCCCTTCCTTACACACCAGAGGACTTCTCCAGATGTGGAGCTCATCACTAAGCTCTTGGATCTTGAACGTCCCCACTAAGCTTTTTTTTTTTTTAGTTAGTTAACCTGACTCCCCAGCCCCAGAATGATTCTCAGAGGCTGAGAGTTTGGAATTCTAATCAATAACCTAGACATTAATCTCTCATGCTTGCTTTCATGTTTCCCAGCATCCATGGCTCCTTCCAGAAAGCGTGACATCACCTCAGGGGCAATGAGAGCTCTAATTTCAGGGACCATAGCCTGCTTCCTGACAGCCTGCATCGCAGGTAAGGCATCCCTTCCTTTGCATCCTGTGTCTCTCACAGGAAGACAGCTTTCAGGGGGGCAGTCCCTCCTACCTGCACACCCAGCATCTGCTGCTACAGAAAGCTGAGAGGCAGTGCTACCTTCAAGTATGTTGTAAAGTGAAATGTGTGAGGCATGCTGGTGAAGCTAAGAACAGAGGAGAAATCAGGGGCTTTGGTAATTAATATACTGAATGGTACTCTGTTCCACTCCCAGGCATTCTCTCTGGGACTCCTGTGGATGTCAACTGCCATCACATTTTAGAGAATGTCTTCAACTCCAGTTTACCTAGAAACACCACCAATGTAGTATCTTGTTGCCAGAGTCTACTGAACAGGTACTGTATTCTTGATTATAACTTTTTTATATCCATTAAAGACCCCATCCACTTGTTTTTATAACTTCATAACTCTTACTTTATTTAAATATAAGAATGTGTCTGGCAATTCCGTGGCTTTTCTCGGCTAAGACTAGGAACCATAATACTAGCCAGTGCTGCTCAAGCATTTTATATGCCCCCAGCTGTGTACTAGGCACTGTGTATGAATTAGCTCACTTGAACTTTAAAACCACTGTTTAAGTTAAGCACTCTTGATTGGTTAAGCATTGGATAGAGTCAGGGCTTGGAGAAGCTGTCACTTACCCAAGCAAAATGAGTACATGCATGATCAAGACAGAAAGACCCAAGAAAAACTGGTCTTTCTGTTACAGAGCCCATGCCCTCCCTTTGAAGATCAAGCAATGCAGGGTGTCCTGACAACATAGTCCTGGGCAGAATGGATGAGGGGACACCAGTGACCCAGGCCAGCCACCCCCACCCTGTATAGTTTCTATTTACAAGCTCACCCATCTGTCCTTAATATGCAAGTGTTCTATAAGGACTGATTTGATCCTTTCTTTGTTTATTCTGGAGGAAATAGGAGAAGTCCTTGAGGCCATATAGGAATGAAGACTCAAAGTTAATTCCCTGGGGCCTCTGTCCTCGTCTTCTGCATACCTACTCTTTCTGTCTTCTAAGGCTCAGCTAACTGTTTCATTCCGCTTTCCACAGCACTGCTGCCAATGGTCCTGGCAGGGTCATCCCAGGAGGAAACCACAGCCTGTATTCTCTGAAGAGCTGCTGCCAATTGCTGAGTCCATCGACACTGAACTGCAGCTGGATCCCTGATGCGTTTTGAGTTAGTCACTTCTCCAACAGAACTCTAAGTACAGGTGCTGAATTTTCTACTTTGGAGCGAAAATAAAAACTATTCTTACTTCCATCTGATACTTCCATCACAGAATCAGTGTTAAGTGGAAAGAAGAAGAACAGGAGTGAACCCTTGGGATCTACAGCATCTTCCTTCAGATCTACAAAATCTACCCTTCCCCAGCCCCTTCAGCATTGAGAATTCCTATGGCATCCTGAAGTAACATGTTGACTCCTGTCCCCAAAATGTTTAATAACCTTAGAATTTCAGGAAATATAACCAAAATACAGGTACAAATGACAGCTCACAAAAACTGTGCTATGACTCAGCCACATCCACTTAGTTCGAGTCTCAAAGCAGTCCAGAGTGGCTTGGTTTAAAAACATCTCAGCATCTCAGGTGAGATCATTCTGCATTCACCCTGGTTGAACTGAAATAGCCTGAACATGAATCTCACATGGAGGAGGACCAATCATGAGTCACCCGCTCATTACCTGCCCTGAGGAAGTCTTGCAGAAATCAAGAGTCCTTCAGGAGAGCACTTAGACTGTTCTAAAACTAAGTTAAATTCCATGTATTTAGGGGATTATATCAGTAAGCTTAAGCTAAACTTGTTTGCAGTAACAGATAAGCCAAAAATCTTGGTGGCTTACAAGTTTATTTTAATTCACATAAGTTTATTAGGGTCAATTTTGATTGTACTCTATGTTGTTTTCATTTCCAAGACCCTGGCTAAAGGAGCAGGCCCTATGTGGGGAATGTTGGTCTTATAAGAAAGGGAAGAAAAAAGGCAGGGACCACATGATGGTTCTTAAAATTTCTGCTGGGAAGTGACACCTTTCACTTCTACTACAGTTTATTATCCAAAACTAATCACAGGACAAGTCTGATGGCCATGAGTGAATTATCCTGTCATAGGGAGAGATAGTGAATATTTTAAAGAAATAATGATAGGCCACTTGGATGCATAATATCCATGTCTCCCTTCAAGGAGTCAACCTGTTATAGGGCATAACTGTAAGCTTATTCACATGCAAATTTAGTTACATTCTTAATAACAAGACTGGAAAATGATGCTACACTTCAGTCAAAAAACCACATGAGGCCCCTTTGAAAAGCACTCATTGGGCCTTCCGCTAATGACCCACTGAGCCGTCAAGAAAGGTCAAAGTTGCCCTGGCTGGTGTAGCTCAGTGGATTGAGCATGGGCCTGTGAAGCAAAGGGTTACCGGTTCAATTCCCAGTCAGGGCACATGCCTGGGTTGCAGGCCAGGTCCCCAGTAGGGGACACATAAGAGGCAACCACACATTGATGTTTCTCTCCCTCTCTTTCTCCTTCCCTTCCCCTCTCTCTAAAAATAAATAAATAAAATATTTTTTAAAAAAAGAAAGGGCAAAATAAAAACACTACTTTTGGGTGAAGTGGCAGCATGTCGTGTTGTTTCACTTCAATCGATGGTGTGACAAGGGAAAAAAAAAAAAAAACCACATGAGGACCATTTGTGTCCCTGAGGACCAAATGTAAGTCCTGGCTGAGATCTGAAAACATTCTATTGATACTTCCACTGACCAAGAAATCATCAGCATCAAACTTGCTTCCTTAATGGGTTCTGAGACTTAACGTGGCTCAGAAGAAAGTTCCAGAGACGATGATGGGTGCTCTTTAATGAAGTGCTTATTACTAATGGTCTTCATACCATAAAGACCACTTTGTGTGAGAAAATACAAACACTAATGATTGAATTCACACACACACATACACACACACACACTCAAAAGAATGTGAAAAAGGTTTTGAAATACCTTAAGTGATTTATATGTTTCCTTTTTGTTCATGTACAAAAGTAATTTTTTTAATCTATGTATAAATAGTTGACTTTCTTTTGTAGTGTGGTGGTGGTGATGGTGGTGGTAAAGGAGCAAGCTAAATGCCCAAAGAACTCTTTATGTCTAAAGTGGAGTATACCGGGATATTTCTAATTATTGATCTTTGTATCAAATTTTTATTGGAATTCAATGTGCCCTTTTTATATATAGACTTTATTTTATGAAAACATATTTATATTTCATTTCCCTCTATTCTTATGTTCTGGTGTCAGCCTTCATAAAAGCCTTTGGCTTAGTGTGTCAGGGATGCCAATTATTCATGTATTGGTTCTCCTTTGTCTGCTATGGTTGTTATATTTCTCTCCCTTTTTTCTCTTTATAATTCTTTGCATTTCTCTATTCTGTTAAGAATCTCTTTCTAAGAGAATCTCTTTGCAGTTTCTAATGTGCCTTCCTGACCAACTAATTTTCATAGTCTGTTACCACTACTATTCCTTGGATGCTTGTAGCTCTTAGCCCTTCTCTGAACTCTTTTTAAAAATTATTATTTCAAGAAAAACAATTACTGCCTTGTTTTTTAAAAATATATTTTATTGATTATGCTATTACAGTTGTCCCATTTTCCCTCCCTTTATTCTCCTCCACCCTATATACCCCCTCCCACCCACATCCCCTGCCTTCAGTTCGTGTTCTTTGGTCATACATATAAGTTCTTTGGCTTCTACATTTCCTATACTATTCTTAACCTCCCCCTGTCTATTTTTTACCTACTGTCTATGCTTCTTATTCTCTGTACCTTTTCCCCCACTCTCCCCCTCCCACTCCCCTGCTGACAACCTTCCATGTGATTTCCATTTCTGTGTTTCTGTTTCTGTTCTAGTTGTTTGCTTAGTTTGCTTTTGTTTTAAGTGTGGTTGTTAATAACTGTGAGTTTGTTATTTTACTGTTCATATTTTTTATCTTCTTTCTCTTAGATAACTCCCTTGAACATTTCATATAATAAGGGCTTGGTGATGATGAACTCCTTTAACTTGACCTTATCTGGGGGAAGCACTCTATCTGCCCTTCCATTCTAAATGATGGCTTTGCTGGATAGAGCAATCTTGGATATAGGTCCTTGCCTTTCATGACTTGGAATACTTCTTTCCAGCTCCCTCTTGCCTGTAAGGTTTCTTTTGAGAAATCAGCTGATAGTCTTATGGGAACTCCTTTGCAGGTAGCTGCTTCTAGGATTGCTGCTTCTAGGATTCTCTCCTTCATTTTAATCTTGGCTAATGTAAGTATGATGTGCCTTGGTGTGTTCTTCCTTGGGTCCACCTTCTTTGGGAGTCTCTGAGCTTCCTGGACTTCCTGGGAGTCTATTTCCTTTGCCAGATTGGGGAAGTTCTCCTTTATCACCTTTTCCAATAAATTTTTAATTCCTTGTTCTTTCTCTTCTCCTTCTGGTACTCCTATGATTCGGATATTGGAATGTTTAAAGATGTCCTGGAGGTTCCTAAGCATCTCCTCTTTTTTTTTTTTTTTTTTTTTTTTTTTTTTTTTTTTTTTTTTTTTTTTTTTTTTTTTTTTTTTTTTGAATTCTTGTTTCTTCATTCTGTTCCATTTGAATGTTTCTTTCTTCCTTCTGGTCCAAACCATTGATCTGAGTCCATTTCCTTCCTGTCACTGTTGGTTTCCTGTGTATTTTCCCTTATTTCACTTAGCACTGCCCTGTTTTTTGTTAATCATTTTTCTCTTTCAAATTGCAAAAAGTAACACCAGTTTGTCATTTAAAAACGATGATGTTACAGAAGCTCCCCAACTTATGATGGAATTACATTCCAGGAAACTCATTGTAAGTTGAAAATATCAGTCAAAATGCATTTAATACACGTAACTTACCAAACACCATAGCATAGCTTAGCCTACCTTAAATATGCTCAGAACACATACATTAACCTACAGCTGAAACTCAGGAGTAACTGCCTTCCCCTTCTTCTCACCATAGCAGGAGACTCAGATGGGCATTTTGTAGATATAATGGATGCAAAAACAAAAAAACACAGTATCTAAAAATGCTGACAACACAGTGTGTAGTAGATATCAGTTGTTTACCCTTGGGATCAAATGGCTGACCACAAGCTACAACTCACTGCCACTGCCCAGTATCAAGAGAGAGTATCTTACCACATACCACTAGCCCAGGAAAAGATCAAAATTCAAAATCTGAAGTATGGTTTCTACTGAATGTATATCACTTTCACACCATTGTAAAGTTAAAAAATTGTAAGTTTGGGACCGTCTGTATAGACACACACACCCGCTTCCTCCTCACCCTGTTGACCCCACCTCTTTCCAGTACCACACCCCTGAGATTAATATTGCTAACTGACTGGCATATGCACCTTACTGCAGATGTGTAAGAATGTGGGAGATCAGCTGTTTCTATATAAACAGATTGAGTCTATTTACGTATTACCTTTAATTTCTTTTCACTTGGCAATATACCTTAGAAATTCCTATAAGTCATTATGTATATAGTTCCAGTTCTATCCTTTCCTTTCTGCTAGTGTGTGTGTGTTTGCATGTGTGTGTGCAGTTCTACATAAATGAGATAATATATTGCAAGCTCGCAGTGAAACCACTGGTGCATGATGAAGCCTTCACTCTTCTTTAGCAAACATAGAAGCTGAAGGGCTGTCCTCCCCAACGCCCCTCTACCCCAGTTTGTCTTCCACACACCCACCCATAGTCTTCTGAGATGGTGTGTCTATGTGTTCCCTATGTGTTTTCTCAGTTGTTTGAGGTCACTAAGTGTTGACAGCATGTTGCTGTCAGTTGAGGCACCCTGACCTTGTTCTAAGCCAAAGCTGTGATATCTATTTTGAAGAATTCTGCACTGTGTCTAGTCTGCCCATGAAATCTGAAGCCCCCAGCCTTCTCTCTGAGTTTGTGTTCACATGGGTACAGTTTTCATTAATCTGAAAGCCTTTTCTCAAATAGTTATGAGTCCAGATATGAATCTCTCCTAATTTCAATGAAGACAGAAGTTTACTTTACTGCTTATTATTCTCCTTGTTGTTTTTCCATTGGTTTGCAAAAGGGGAGAGGGCAGAAATGGCATTTCTTTTCCCAATGCAGAAACTATGGTTATAAACAAATTCTCTGACCCTACAGAAGTCTTAGTCAAGAATAAACTGGAGTCATGGACTACAGAAAATTGTCTCTGATCCTGCCCCCCGCCACCTACCATTGATAAAATCAGCCCATCAAAGCAGTTAGAGCTGAGTGGCAAGGTCTCTGTAACTACACAGATTACTAACACTCATTCATTTTGCAAATGCTCCCAACTAATTGCTTTTATATTTCTGTAGTTTAATTAGGCTGGTCAGCCACTGTGAAGGGCTTAAGATATGCATTTGCCCAGTGAAGCTGACTTCTAAATACAGATCAATTCCAAAATCAGGCGTGCTTTTATTTTTTAATGAAATTATATAATATGTATGAGTAACAGCTTATTATTGATGAAGCACTCTTTCATGTGTCAAAAGTCACTCACTGATGGCATATACACTGTTATTTAATGTATGGAATCTGTAAATGCCAATATCTATACTGGCAGAATGGGGAAGCTAGTGTCTTCACAAGTGGCAGTCTCATCTCATTTTCATCTTAAGATTGTCTTAAGTGGCAGCCCAGCCTGCCCAGCGCCAGGTGCGTAGTGGGGGGAAGGGAGGAGCTGGCATTCCAAACATGCTTTTATTTTAAAGAAAGTATTGAAGGACACCATGTGTCAGGAAGGATTACTATCCCGAATGTTCTGAAGCCGGGGGCTGGGGAGGCAATCATTCACAATCGTTCACTGTTAAACAGGCAGGGGCACAGGATTTGAGGACGAGGTGGCTGGTACAGGCACACCACGTGCTGATGAACCACAGGGTCCTGAGAATAACTACTTTTTACAACTCATTACTTAATTTACAAAAAAAAAAAGAAAAGTTTGTTTTAAGCTCAAGCAGGAAGAAAAGTATACACTTACCAATTCTTTTTCTGGGTCTAAAGACAACACAAGCTTATGATAACACTTGTTTTACTTTATACTACAAAGCAATGTGACTGCCCCTGGGTGTAGAGTACTTCCAACTCATTCCACATCAGTGGGGTCATCAAAGGGGCTACTTGGCGTTTTCATTCTAAAAAGACTGTGGAGAAGAAATAATGAATCCGCACCAAGTCAGCCCTTCACACCCATTGTACCTTTTGCAAAATGGGATGGCAGTGACTGATATTGAGGAGGATGTAGCCTGTAGCTGTGCAACAGAGAAAAGCATTCAAATGACAACCTTCAATCTAGTCCTCTGGCAACTGACAACCAACCACTTTACTGTGAGAAACCAGGATTAGAATAAAATTTAGGTCTTGCAAGCCACATTAACAGGTAGAAATTATCCCTATAATTTCTGCACCAGTGTGCTTCTGGTAATATTCATAAAATAAGAGGATTGTAGAGCCCAAGGTCATTCAGAAATGCTTCAACTCCTCTCACCCCCAGCTCCCCACCCAGTCACATAGAGGCACAGGACCCAATGGGGCAGGGTTCCCAGGTCTAATCTAAATCTTTAACTGCAGAGTGCCTACCTCATTCTTTAGTTGTTTGCCCACATGCTTGACCACTAGGCTACTAATTCCTACATATCTCCAGTGCCTAGTATCTGGCATCTAGAAAACATTTAGTAAATGTTTATTCAATGAATGAGATGAATGGATGGATGGATGGATGGATGGATGGATGGATGGATGGATGGATGGATGGATATTGCAAAATGGCTAACCTTCACATGAACAGAAAACAGTTAATTGGATCACTTAAAAACTTTTTCAGATCTCATCAAGAATGCACACTCATAAAAATTACAAATGATATGCAAGTGTGTAATTGAGAAATTGGACATTTCTTCCCACCTCTATCTCATTCCCTCCTAAGCTGGTCCAGTCATCACTTCAGTGTCTATGTATAACAAAGAATACAATGAGGGATAACTATGAAGCTGGAGTGAGTGAGTGTTGAGGAAAAGCCCCAAAAGTCTAAATTCAAGATCAATTTCAAACAACTGACATGTAGTCTTATTCAAATTCCTAAGAGCTTCAATAGGAGAAACTAACATACACAGGCAAAGTAGCTGCGTATGTACCAGTGGTGGTAGCCAGGAAGACCCTCCCAGGACAGGTCTCTTTTTTATAGGGAGTTAACAATAAAACACTATGGTGGGCACTCACATAGCCCACCAGAAAGAACAATGAATTTATAAGTTAACAGATAACATCAGGCAGTTATCACACTCTATACCTTCTTCCTGGGGGCATGACATTTATCTCTGGGTGCATTCCAGGTTTTCTGGGTAGTCAGACAAGCCTGAGGCTACAGAAAGTAAAACAGTCACAGAGGGTTAAACAAAGAGTCCGGCATTTCCTAGAGGCCTGTACTGCTGGAGCCGTGTTGCATCTCTAAGTGAGTCTCCCTACAGTGAGCCTTCTTTCAAGCCCAATGCCTGAATCACTTTCGCCTTCTGTCTCTTGGCAATGCCAGGCACATAATTTTGCTTGTCTTACATTAACTGTGTTGTATAGCATTTAGCAAACAAAGTTCAGGAGACTGGCCTTCCTGTTAATCTGCAAGGCCAGTCTACAATTTGGTAATGTTGTCTTCGTCAAAGCTAAATGGAATCATTAAATCATCCCAATATCCAAAATAAATAAGCATATTTAAAGTAACCAGATTCCTTCCACTCAAATGAGCCGTTGTTCTGCTATCACATTTAGAAAAGCTCTTTGGGGAAATGGGAAACAACAAGCCAGTTGCTACTTTAGCAGCTAAGACTTGGGCTCTGGAGGTTCACTCACTACCAGTGTTCAAATCCTGGTCCCAGACACTAACTGCATTACCTTCAATATGTATGTACACTCTCTGCCTCAGTTCCCCATCTCTGAAATGCAAGTACACATATCTCCTCTCCCATGTTTTTGTGAGAACTAAATAAGTTAAATCATGTAGAGCACTTAGAAGAATGCCTCACAGAGAAAGGCTATATGATACACTTTTTCTTCATTGAGGTATAACTTATATACAGTAACTGCACAGATTTTAAGGGTGCAGTTTGATGGGTTTTGACAAATGTGCACACCCATACATGTGACTATCACCCCAGCCGAGGTGGAGCATGTGTCCCTCATTGAAGAAAGTTCCCTGGTGCCCCTTCTCACTCAGTCTCCTCGCCTGTCCTCCCAGCTTAGCCCGACTGGTTTTCTTTCCCCAGAGATTAGTTCTGATATATTCTTGTAGAACTTCATGCCAACAAAGTCATACAGCACATGCTCTTCGGGCCCTTGCTTTTCTCATTCAGCACAGTGTGTTTAAGTTTCATCCAGTACTCTACTGTATGAATTTATCACCATTTATGTATCCATTCTACTTACGATGAACATTTAGATTGCGGTTTTCAATTTTTTGTAGAATATATTTTTTGAAAGAAATTTCTATTTACTACACATTGCTTAGGTGTTTCAGAGTATTGTAAGTCTAGGAAATGTGAACTGGAAGGTGAAGAAGGTGTGGTTTGCCCACACAGGCGTTTGCTCCTTCATACCCCATCTCTCCCTCATGATCTTGCTGAAGCTCTCTACGTACATGTTGTTTTACACAGGTATTTTCAAGATTGTTGGCTTCAGGCCACAGATCAGTGATAACTGAGTCTCAAAAGAGAATAACAGGGAAGCTAGAGTACCATGAGGTCACTCTGGATGGAAATAATGTTGATGAATCTGTCCTACACACTGCATAATGGCACTTTCACTGTCGTGCGTTTTGAGAAAATTCAGTTGACTTTTCCAAGTCTCCGATAATTCTACTTTACATTAGCATTGGATGTCATAGGGCTACAGTGCAGAAACGTGAATTTTAAAAAATACAAGAAAGGCAAGAAAACACTTTGTAGTTTTAAAAGCATTGTAGGAAAGCCTGGTGTGCACATGAGGTGAGCTCTGATCCTATCACAACAGATTTTACCTCCAGCAGCTTGCACGACACAGAGGCATCCATCAGCTGAAAATGTTGTTACTTAAGAGCTACAAAAAATGTACTCTCATTTATGGGAAAGAGTGACCAGTTCATAAAAGTTCTCTGTAAAACAAAGACTAATTCTCATTAGAATTCACCTATCCAAATTCAACCTGCCTGTTCTAAGAGGGACAACTCAAACAGCTGAGAATTATTCACTCTCTTTGAATGAATAATTCATCTATTCATCTACATCTGGCCATGGAGAACAGGTTATCCAGGATATGTGGGTTTCTGCATCTATTTAAGCCAAATTAAACCAAACAGAATGAAACAATACGTTCTTGGGGGCTCAGGAGAGGTCCTTCTGTCAGTGTGACTTGACTATTATTTCCATAGCGACAGACCGGAATTCTCAAACAGACACCGTGTGCAGCTGCTCACAGGAGGATATGGCTGGACCCTGAAGAAAATTTCTTCTCAAAAGTTACTGAAGTATTCAGAAAGAATTCAATCCAAATTTCATCCAAAATTGGCAGGGGAATGGTCTTCTCAATGACCTGAAGGTAACATGAATTTCTTAAATGCTCTGTCCTCCATCTTACCTGCAATACCAAGAATATACTTGAGGGGGATTTTTATTCAGATTAGAGGAATTCACAAGTGCCTCTGCTCACGTAGGTGACACAGCCATCTGGTGTCCAGACATCAGCACTGAGGAAGAGGGCAGAGATCCAGATAGGTGCCCCAGCCACTGGCCGGAGCCCACATGGTCCTGGGAGGACAAGGCAGAAACTGGGGTTCTAGAGGTGGCTCCCTGCGTTAGTCCACTGTAACGGGACTGGGAAGGAGCCCAGAGGCATTTCCATCTCTACCCCTTCTCATAATGGCTTTTATAGGACACATCATTGCGAAAGTAATTAATCATTTGTTATAGAAACTAAACACTTTACCTGTACCCTACCACAAAAAAATAACCAGTACTAATAACCTGTAATGTATAGCTATTCAACAGGTGTGTGTGAGTAACACTGTTGTGATATATTTTGAAACCAGACTTCCCCTCACCTTAATACATCACAAACACTTTTGCATGTTGTTTAATATTCTTCTACATTTTTTTTAGATTTTATTTATTTGTTTTTCAGAGAGAGAGGAAGAGAGGGAGAGAAATATCAATAGGTTGCCTCTTGCACGCCCCCAACTGGGGACCTGGCCCGAAGCCCAGGCATGTGCCTCAAGCAAGAATGGAACCGGCGACCCTTCGGATCACAGGCACTCAATCCACTGAGCCACACTGACCAGGGCATCTTCTACATTTTTAAAAAATTATCATTGATTTTAGAGAGAGAGAGATTTGTCGTTCCACTTATTTATGACTTCATGTGTTGATTTTTGTATGTGCCCTGACCAGAGATTGAACCCTTGGTGTATCAGGATGACACTCCAACCAACTGGGCTACCCAGTCAGAGATGATATATTATTCTGTTTATATTATTTTTTAATGGCTGCAAAGCATTCCATTATATGACTCTAGCATAATTTAACCTACCTCCTATGGCTGGTCATTATGGATGTTTCGTCTTTTTCGTAATTATTAACACATGCACGATGAAAATTCTTGTCATCAAACCTTTGCATAAGTTCATGATTAGTTTCTTGCAGGACATGAAAACTCTAGAGACATAGAGATCTATCTCCCAACAGAATGTTTCCCATCTTATGCTAAGCCTCATGGCAAAGCCAATGATCAATCTTTGAATGGACTACTTATTTCCAGTAACAAAGTCAGTCTACCTGTTATCAAAATTCTAGCTTCTGCTAGCAATTAAGAAGGTAGTTAAAACATATGAGCAAGCCCAGGCTTGTGTGGGATTCCATACTCTACCCACTGACATTCACTTTGTAAAAACTGGGTTATCTTCATCTGATTAACCATGAATTTTCCAGTTCCAAAATTGGAACTGAAAGTGGTTTTTCTGTTTCTTCAGTGGTGCTCTATGCTGCCAACATGAATTCAACAGGTATAAAAAAAA
>PVKM010016224.1:0-27110 GCA_004027735.1 Carollia perspicillata
AAGTTTTTTCAGTTGGTGCTTTTAGGCTTTATTTCCCATCGCTGGGGACCTGGGTTGCTCGTTCTGTCTCACTGCCCGTTTTTGCCTGGCTAATCTGCACGCGAATGTGTGACCGCAGTCAGCCAACCGCCTTGCGCACCTCACTGGGTCTGCTCGTTTCCTCCCCGCACCCGGGTCTGCCTACCACCGCTTTTTCCTGCCCGGACCCCTCTCCTCCAGCTGCCAACTCCACCCCTCTTACCGGTCTGGATGAATGGTTCATTGTCAGACTTCCATACAGTTCAATTTTCTGTCTGTTCTGGTTGTGTTTTTGTTTCTAAATCTTTGTTGTCCTTAAATTTGGTTGTAGGAGGAGGCACAGTATTTCCACCTATGCCTCCATCTTGGCCCGAAGTCTCCCTATGATAATTTGGTTGTGACTTTTGCTTCTCCTATCTCTTCCTACTTATCAGACCTCATGCCCAGCCCTTGACCGGGACCCATGACCATCATGGCCATTTCCAGAATGTCTGGTTCCTTCTCCATGACTTCTCAGCCAATGTTTTTCTCAGGTGCCCCAAGGTGGGCAGTGAGGGGACTGATTCTTGAGGAGAACACTGTTCCAGGCAGATGGAGTGAGTATGGAGCTTTGCAGAGTCCAGCATCCTTTTGGGGGCAGTTTCTCATCATTTGCTTAGCACTCTAACCCTATGACACAGGTGGCATGGATATGAACACAAAGAAGATGTCTTTTGGATGCTACTGATTGCTTAGACCAGTGTTTTTCAACTCGTGTTCTGCAACAATTTTTAAAACATGCTATACCTTACTACTTAGCCCTGGCTGGTGTGGCTCAGTGAACTGAGCTCCAGCCTGGGAACCAAAGGGTCGCCAGTTCATTTCCCAGTCAGGGCACATGCCTGGATTGCAGGCCAGGTCCCCAGTAGGGGGCATGTGAGAGGCAACTACACATTGATATTTCTCTCCCTCTCTTTCTTCTTCTTTTCCCTCTCTCTAAAAAATGAAATCTAAAAACAAAAAACAAAAACAAAAACAAAAAAACCTGACTATTTAGTCAGGGGCACTGATCTCTTTTCCCTGAGATTGTCAAATTAAAAATAAATGACAAAAGTCAACACAATAATAGCTGTCTGGTATAAATTAATCAAAATTATATCTATTTTTTGTCAGTTGGCAAAAAATATATATTTTTGGTACACTGCAGAATTTTAGTAATTAGTTTACATGTGCCATGAGATGAAAAGGGTTGAAAATTTCTGGCTTAGACCACTGAGCACATCTCCCTGGTTTATGAGTGAATAAGTGACTGTATAAATGTTCTAGTGTGGGAGCATGAATGTTTGCATGAGTGTGAGCATATGAGCCTAGGTTTATGAGTGTGTGTAAATATGTGAGTTTGAGTACGGGTATGTGTGAATGAGTATGTATTAGGGTTTGTCTGTGTGTATAACATAATGGTGAATGTGTGTGAATGTGCGCATGAATCTTTGTGCATGTATATGACTGTGTGAAACATACGTATGTAAGGAAATACCATTACGAACGAAAAAGGGGCTATATAGTAAACCTGACAGGCTCAGAGACCAAACGAAATCTCATGGAGTGACCTGATTGTAAATGCCTGACTGGGCAGGTCATGGTCATAGTCACGTCTCAGGCCTATAACTCCTTTAGTAAAAAGGTTTATCTTGTCTTTGCCTTAAGCAAGACCTACCCATAGTTTTTGTGTCTGTATGTTAGCACACCTTTGAAATGCCAGAGTAATCCTCTTTTTCAGACACATTAGAGGCATAACCACCCCTCAGGGAGCAAATGATCTTGGTGCCTGCATACCATCCTATTTACTGTAAGTGTTAAATGTTAACTATCCTGTACCCATCCATGTAAAAAAAGCATGTAGCTCTCCACCTTACTTTTTACTTATTTATTATTTATTGATTTCACAGAGCAAGAGGAAGGTGGGGAGAGAGAGATCAATTGCATTGTTCCACTTATTTACACATTCATTGGTTGATTCTTGGATGTGTCCTGACTGGGGATCAAACCCACAACTTGGGTGTATGGGGACAATGCTCTAACCAAATGAGCTACCTGGCCAGGGCCTCCATTTTACTTTTTATCCAATCATACTGATTTACCCACACTTCTTTCTCCTGCCTCCTTAATTTACCACCAATGGAATGCATGTAATCCTTCTTACTTCCCTCCTCTGATTCCAAATGCATAAAAAGAACCGCAAAACTGCTATTTTCCAAAGCATTTTCTCAGTTCCTTGATACCTTGCTCCTGGGCATGCCCTTAGTTTGACTCAAATAAACTCTTATAACATTTGGTATAGGTTTTGACTTTCTTATGTCAACATAGTGTGGGTGTGTGAAAGCATGTAAAAGTGCATGTTGTGAGTATAAGCAAGCATGTGAATATATGTGTA
Organism: Carollia perspicillata; assembly: GCA_004027735.1. Lineage (NCBI taxonomy): Eukaryota > Metazoa > Chordata > Mammalia > Chiroptera > Phyllostomidae > Carollia > Carollia perspicillata. The sequence goes on from PVKM010016224.1 coordinate 2,432, forward strand.
AATATGTATATGTGTACAAGTGCATGTTAATTAAAGATATGTTGAGTCAGTGTGCCCAAATATATCAGCATGTGCAAATGTTTGAGTGTGTGCATATAAACATATGTGTATGGATGAATATGGGGATGAGTGGGAATGTGTATAAATGCTCAAGTGCATATGAGGTCTGTCCAGGAAAAGCCCAACTCTTGCTAATATAATGAGAACGGTTTGTGTGACACTGATGTAACCTGGCAGCCAAGGAGAGTGGACTGGAGTGCACGTGTGAACAATGATGACTTCACTGTGCTAGTCAGGGTGGTAGACACTGTTGAGTGAGCATGTGTACTGTGTGGCCATCACATTCAAAATGACTTAGTGGGCAGAGCAATGAATCTGCATCAAATTTTGATTAAGCTTGAACATTCCTCAGTGGAAACTATTCAGATGATTCAGGAGGCCACAGCTATGGGCAACTGGTGAGTGGGAGCTTCATCATGACAATGCTCCCGCTCATGCATCATGTCTTGCGCAGGGGTTTTCTTTGCGAAACATCAAATCACCCAGGTGACTCAGTGCCCCTGCAGCTGAGATTTGGTGCCCTGTGATTTCTGGCTTTTCCCAAAACTAAATCACCTTTGAAAGGGAAGAGATTTCAGACCATCAATGAGATTCAGGAGACTGTGACAGGGCAGTTGATGGCGATTGGGAGAACTGTGTGAGGTCCCAAGGTGCCTACTTTGAAGGGGACTGAGACATCATTGTCCTATGTACAATGTGTCTTGTATCTTATCTCTTCTTCGATAAATGTCTATTTTTCATACTGCATGGCTGGATACTTTCTGGACAGGCCTCGTGTGTATGAGCAGATTTAATACATAGGTCTGAGTGTATGGGGGGGCAATATGTCACTACAATATTGAATGTTCATTGAAGCACGTGAGTGTGTAAGTATAAAGGTGACTGTATGAGTGTGTTTGTGTGGGTGAGTCAATGAGTGAATGTATGAGTATGTGGGTATGAACATGCAAGGTATGAGCACATGTATACATGTATGAGTATGTGAGTCTCCGTGTATGCATACATGTGTATGCACGTGAGTGCGCAGAGGGTATCCGGAGGTCTGGAGAACAAAGCGATTGTTCAATCACAGGTTAGAGAGGAAGCCCTGGTTCTCCCCTGGGATGCCAAGAGCAGGTGTCCTCACGCAGGGACTGGTATGTCACACACATCAGAAGTTCACCTGCCCGGTGCCCGTGCCTCTGTAGGGCCCTAAGGACCCTGGCCTCCTGCTCCCCGCTCACTCACACTCCAGGGAGGCATGGTTGGGCTCCCAGGTGTTGGCCTCCTGGCAATCGAAAAAGCCTCAAGTTTATAGCTCATCTTTGCCCCCAGGTTTGCTGTCTTGGTAATGTACATAGAGCACGTTTTGTTGGCACCATTAAACTTTTCCCATTGGCCTCCTTGCAAAGCTACGAGACAGCAAAGGCAGGTGTGTTCTGGAGGTGACTTTAAAAACCCTGCTCTTATTTGAGGAATGATAGGGTAGCTCCCATGTTTTAGAACTGAGACATTATGATGAGGGCTTTGCATATATGTTACCTTGCCCAGCCCTCCCAAAAGCCAGCCGTAAGCCCCATTCAGAGTCAGACAGACCTGACTTCAAAGAGTGAGCCTGCCAGTGGTTAGCTATGCGACCATGGAAACCAAGAGAGGCCCCTCTCAATCCCAGCCTGTGGGGTGGCAGCCTGTTTCCATCCTTCAGGCCTCCCTACAAACTCCATCTCATTCCCTCTCTCCATTGTCTTTATCACATAATCCTGTATCTCCTTGATAACATAATCTGTAGTCGTCTCATTCTTTTACCAGTGTGCTATTGTTTTAGCCTCCAGACTCCCCTGAGGCAGGTACTGTGTGTTCTAGTCTCTGAGTCTACATCATGTAACACAGGTCAAGGCATATGACATGTAGTATGTGCTCAACAAACAGCTGTTAAACTTGGCTGATAATGAATGAATTCATGTTTGTGCCACAGAGGTAAACACCTTTGGGTCCCAGCTACCCACTGGGACCTCCCCTTTGCAAAGCTCAGGTGTGGTGTTTGCTGTCTTGAATTTTCAAATCCATTTGTGCTTAGATTCCAGAACTGTACACAATTCAACTATTTCAAAACTCCAATTCTTGGACCTGCGTCTCCAGTCCACCCAGTCACAGGGTTTTGCTATTTCTGGACCTACAATGTCACCTACAGGCTATAGATGGATATGCACCCTAGGAATAAGCAAGAAATGGGATTGTGGGGACCCAAGGAGATCAGGAATTTATAAAACCAGGGAGTGACTATAGAATGTTCTGACAAGCAATAATGCTGATAAATGATAGGAAAACTCTCTTCTTCTCCCTGCTGTGTCCACTTCCTTGAAGCATTAAATTCCTCCCAAGGCTTCAGTTCAGGTTCCAGGGGTCTCAAAATGCAACCGAACTCCTCTCCCCTGCTTTAAGCCTGCTTTGTCTGAAGCCCTCCCCATCTCAGTAATTGCTCCAGCTGTAAACATGGGAGTCACTCTGGAGAAGCCCTTGACTTCTCTCTTTCTCCCATGTCCCACGTCTAGTCCACCAGCAAACTCTGTCTGCTCCATCTCTGAAAGCTATCTGGAGTCTGACCACTCCACACCTCCTTGGCTGCTGCTTCCTTTGGTCTGAGCCAACATCACCTCTCAACTAGAAAAGACTTCTTCCTGTGCTTCTAAAAAAAAGTTACACAAATAGCCAGCAAGAACATGAAAAATGCTTAACGTCATTAGTCATTAGTGAAATGGAAACCAAACCACAATGAGATACCGCTTCATTCCCACTGGGATGGCTTTCATAAAACAAACAAACAAACAAAACAGAAAAAGAACAAGTGTGCTGACAATGTAGAGAAAGTGGGACCCCCTGCCGGTGGGAATGTAAAATGGTACAGCCACTGTGGAAAACAGTTTGGCAGTTCCTCCAAATGGTAAATCTAGAATTTGCATACGATCCAGCAATTCCACTTCCGGGTGAGCACACGAAAGAAGTGAGTGTCGGGAATCAAACAGATAGGCGTGTCAGTGCTCATAGAAGCTTTATTCACAACGGCCAAAAGAAACAACTCAAATGTCAGTCAGCAGATGGCTGGATAAGCAAACGGTGACATACGCCTACAATGACATTTTATTCCACCTTCACCGGAATGCAGCGCTGACACACTCTACAGCATGGATGAACCTTGCGAACATTATACTCAGTGAAATAAGTCAAGTCCAAAAGGGCAAATACTGCATGCTTCCACCAGCATAAAATATCCAAGATAGGCAAACTCATAGGGACAGGGCAGAGGAAGAGAATGGAGGGTTATTGCTCAATGAACACAGAGTTTTTTCTTGGAAAGAAGAAAAGTTCTGGAGATACTGGGTATGACCACACACATTGTGAGTGTACTTAACACTACAGACAATGCAGTTTTTCAGTGGTTAAGGTGGGTCATTGAAAGGACAGGAGTTATAAATGCTGGTAAGTATGTGGAGAAAGGGAACCTTCGTGCACTGTTAACAGGGATGTAAATTGGTTTAGCTCCTATGGAAAACAGAAAGGAGAATCCTCAAAAAATAAAAAGTTGAACTATCATATGAGCTAGCAATCCCAATTATATATTATATATTATTGTATTTATTATATTACATATTATGTAATTATATATAATATATTATTGTATTGTATTACATTACATATTATATAATTATATATATATATGTGTGTATATATATATATATATATATATATAGCTTCCTGTCTGAAGGAAATGAAATCACTAATGGGAAGAGCTATCTTTGATCCTCCGGTCATTGCTGCATTATCAGAACAACCGAGACTGGAAACAACCACAGATAAATGGGTGAAGAGAATGTGATACACACACACACTGGAGTATCCTCCAGCCATAAAAAGGAAGGAAATCCTGTTATTTGCAATAATATGGATGAATCTTGAGGGCATTATGCTAAGCGAAGTAAGTCAACAGAGAAAAACAAATATTGTATGATCTCACTTGTATGTGGAACATTAAAACCCCAAATTATAGAAAAAGAGATCAGATGTGGTTATCGGAGGTGGAGGGTGGGGGAGTGGTCAAAAGATACATCTGCAACATTCCTATTTCCAAGTTCTGTCACATTCTGTGGTACCGGGGGTATAGGACTGCAACGTGAATTTCAGGGAAAGGCACACATTTCGACCCATACCCCTACAACATAGATACCCCACTGCTCGTACAGACTTTGCCCCTGTCCTCCTCTATCTTTCCCACACCACCCCAACTCTCTCTTTATCTGGAAAACCCCAGTTTCTTCTCCAACACCAGGCACAGATGTGCCCCCACTTCCAGGAAGGTTTCCTTGATTCCCTTCTCCCTTTTCAATATGCCCACAGCTCCCGGGGCTTCCCCAATTAAAGTGACTTCTCTTTGCCTTTAGGCCATGAGCTGCTAGGAGCACAAACTGGTTCGTTGGGTCCATTGTTATAATTTGTGAGCAGGGGAGGAGACTTTAAGGGAGGCTGATTTTAGGATTAGGAAGGCTTGAGTCTGTCCTGGGACTGAGAGAAGGAGCCTGTGAAGAGGAGGAGATGAGGAAGAGGAAGGTGAAAGGCCGACTGACGTGAAGGGCTAGTTCTGGAGAGGCGGAAGGGCTGATTTCTGGGTCAGAGGTCAGAGGTGCAGGAGGGTGACGCTGCAGCGGGAATTTGCTCTGGAGAAAACGGAAGCTGAAGAAGCTCCAAAGGGCTGTGCAAAGGTTCAAACACTGGGTCAGGATCCCAGAGACCTGGTATTCGGCCCTAAAAACGCCACTTACCAGCCTTGTGACTGAGGAACCCCATTCCACTCTCTGGGCCTCAGTTGCTTTGTCTTTAAAATGGGAGAGTTTGTTCCAGAGATCAAAAACTGGTTGCTGCTTTTCTGACAAGTCTGGCCCCAGACACGTTTTGTTTGACCTGCAGAGTGATATGTGAGCTTTGAATTAGTTGTGAACATGTAGAAATTGTGGAATTTCATCTAAAACCCAGATTCCTGATCTCTTTTGAGAAATGAGCCCTTTTTCCCTCCCAGCTGTGCAAAGTTGTGGCTACCCCCTTTACAGGTTTCCGGTTGCCATCAGTGGCTCAACGTATGTAACTCCAAAGGCCTGCCTTTAAAAATCTAAGCTTCTATGAAAGGATTTCAAGAGGTAGAGTAACGTTGCCGGTTTAGCAGAAAGAAATACAGCAACTCCAGGCTAGACTGGGCATTTGCCCCTCCCGAGAGCCTAACCTCAAGGACCACAAGTTTAATTGCAATTTTGATTTTTACCACCAGAGGGAAGCAAAACTGCGAAGTTGACCTGAGTCTTCCAGGTCCAAGATCAGCCCTCTGCTAGGACCTAGGGGTCAGGGGGACCTAAGGGGGCCTGGAGCTGAGGAGGGGAAGGAAGCTGAAAGGAGATGGAGGATGGACAAGCTGGGCACTGTGCCTGCAGCCGTGTCCAACAACAAGGGGAGACCAGACAGGGAGAGGTCATAGTAGGTGTGAACAGAGAAAGCTCCCAGGGAAGGAGACTAGAATCAGGTCTTAAAGACAGGCAGAATTTAGACAGTAAAAGAGAAGGGCCCTCTGGGAGGGAGGCATGGCTTGACCGAAGGCATAGAGGGAGGAATGAATTTGCACAGGTGATGTAGCCTGGCTCGAGGCAGTACGACATTGTCAGATATACTGAAATACCTCAAGCCATTGTTTCCATCATGATTCATGGGTACGAGTGGCAGAAACCCAACTCAGACTGCCTCAGGAAAAAAAGAAAAAGTATTCTCTTACATAACTAAAAAGTCCAGGAGAAGGAAGCCTTTAGGCATGGCTGCATCCAGGACCTCAAATGACATCATCGTACACCTGCTGCTCTCCCTCTCTTGGCTCTGTTTCTCTCCCTGGTGGTTCCATTCTCAGGCAGCTTCCTTCTTCCGGTGGCAAGCTGGCTTTCAGGAGCTCCAGGCAGACCCCTTAAAACACAGGTGGCAAACACAAGGCTGGTGGGCTGAATCCAGCCCTCCACCTTGTTTCATCCGGCCTGGCACCTTGTTTCTACCCGGTGGCAGCGCCAAGCTCCTTGCCCTTCGAAGGCAATTGTGAGGCTGATGTGGCTCCCAGTAAAAATGAGTTTGACACCCCTGCCTTAAAACATCCTAGCAACCACCAGGCAAGTAGAGAACTTCATTCACAGTGATCCTACCAGACATCCTGGGGTTACTCTAACTGGCCTGGACTGTGTTGTATGCCCATCCGGAAACTAGGTGCTGCAACTCTGGTCAACATGGTCTGAATCACAGGCCACCTTTGGCATGAAGAGTGGGTCTGTCCACTCAGCCCCCTCGGGCTGATATTGGGAGAGGGGCGGTCTCCAAAGGCAAAACAAGGTAAGGTGGTCTTTTCAGAGGATGGGACCACAGGTGCCACGCAGACTAAGAGAGAAGGGGTCTCTATACCAGGTTCTTATATCGGGGATGGTAAATAAAAAATTGTGGGGCAGGGAAGGGTAGGTTTATTCCTGTTATCTGCTTATCTGTTTGTTTTGCTTATTAAACGTGAATGTGTGAGTGGTTGTTTTAAAGCCATGTCTATAGCTCCCATCCTGGCCAGACCTCTAGCCGCAGCCTGAGCTCATTCATTTAATAACTAGTGAGTGACCTTTACCAGGTGCTGGGTGCTATGCCAGAAGCTGAGGACATAGCAATGATCAAGAGATAAAGTCTTTGCTTTCCTGGAGTTTATAATCTGGTGGGCGAGATGGATAAAAACAAACAGACAACTAAATACCTAGTGTGTCCAGTGATGATTAAGTTCTGTGAAGAAAAATAAAGCAAAGTAAGGGCAGGCTGATCGTGCACGTGTGTGCACATGTGATCTGCCAAAAGGACGGTCAGGGGCAGGAGCTGAAGGAGGTGAGGAGCGAGCCAAGCAGAGATCTGGGGTGAGCACTCCAGGCAGAGGGAATAGCAAATGCAAAGTCCCCAAAGCAGGAATGAGGTTGATGCTTCCACAGAATAACAAAAGTCCTCATGGCCGTCTCTAAAAGATAGTGGTAGGAGGGAGGTCTGAGGAGGAGAGGAGACAGGGGCAGGGGGAGCAGGGCCTTGTGGGCCACTGTAAGGACTTTGGCTTTCACCCTCTCTGAACCAAGGAGCCGCTGGAGGGTTCTGAGAAGGGGAGGAACATGATCCGACTTTGGTTTTAAAAGAACGATTTCGCAGCCAGGTCAGAGATGGATCACAGTGGGGGCAAGAGTGAAAGCAGGCAGATTGGTGAGAGGCTGTTGCAGCTGACCCGGTGGGTGAGACTTGGTGGTGGCTAGACCAGCATGAGGGTCGGGGGAAAAGGTGAGATTCTGCATATGTGTATTTTGAAGGGTGAACCGAAAGGATTTGCTGATGGATTGGTCATGGGTCGCGAGAGAACAGAGGAGTCAAGAGTGACCCCAGAGTTTCTGCCTGAGCAACTGTTAGGATAGATTTGTCTTTTCAGAGACAGAAAGACTGCAAGAGGAGCAGTCAGCAAGTATTGAGAGCCTACTATGTGCCAGGGGTTACGCCTGTGACCAAACAATCTTGTCCTGGAGCTTGGCAAGAGAGACAGACAATAACCACTCAACAGGTAAGCAGATGAGAAGATACCAGCTGGTAGGGAGCCCATGCAGAGGATTGGAACAGGATCACAGGAGTCTGCGTGCTATTCTAGGAGCAACCAGAAACCACTGGCGGGTTTTCAGCAGAAAGTGACAGGATCTGCTTTCGAAGGACACTCCGGCGGCTGTCGTGTAGAGAACAGACTGTCAGGGACAGAGGGAATGGGGAGGCCAGCGGGCGGGCTCCTGAAGGCTTTGAGGTGGGAGGTGGGGATGTGCACATCGAGGAGCTTGGACGGAGGAACTGGGGCAGGACACCAACCCTCACTCTCTGTAAGAGGTGCTTTAGCACACGATGGCGTCATTGTCCTCCTCCAGGGGCTTGGACAGGCGCTGCACCCGCCGGGGGACTCGCAACCCCCAGCCCCCGCCACTTCGTCAGTGACTGTCACTTTGCCACTAATTGCCACATCACTCCTCACTTCCCTACAATCAGCTCCATCTCCGGGCTTTTAATTTCCTCAGGAGCTGCCCCCTCTGGCTCATATCCGGTTGGCCCAGTCCCCTGCCGGTGCCGTCTGTCCCTCTGGCGGTGACTTTCCAAAGCTTTTCCTGGGGTAGCAGGGAGGGGCTTCCACCCACGCCCCACCCCGCAGCCCCTAAGGTTCTTCTTTTAACCTCTCTATCCTCAAAACAAAACAAAACAAAACAAAGCAAAAACTCCTGGTCATCTCGATCTTTCTCCCTAAATCTCCAGTCAAATCCCAGGCAGTGTGTGCCCTGCACTTTGCGGTTCGCACCTTGCACTCCCATTTCACAGCTCAGAAAAGCGGGTGTTAGGGGAAAACCACCGGGGCAGGACCTGGCTTTGCCACTTCCTAATTCTTACTGTAGGTGAGACCTGTCGCTATGTGGTGCCGCAGTTTCCTTGGCTGTGAAATGCATCACAATCGCTGGGGCACACGTGAGGGTCCAGCAGAGTCCCTGGCAAGTGGAAGTGGCCCAGGAGGTGAGAATTCCCTTTGCTCCAGTGAGTGACCGGGGCAGGAGACACCAACCCCTGGCCCTCCGGCTAATAAACTTGTTTCATTGACTGGACATTGTGGCTTCTCTAATCTAAATGTTTTTTTTTTTTTTTAAATGGGGCATGCATCTCCAGGGGGCACCACCCTTCACATTTTAATAAAATACCAGCTAGCTTCTCACATTTTCTCTTTATAACTTAGCTCCTAACGACACCGTGGCAGATCACATTTTCCAAAGTGGCCACCGCTTCATGTGCTCTTTCCATGTGCTCTTCTTGCTGTGGGGCACACACAGGCAGCCCTTGCATCTGGGTGGGGGGGATCATGTTTTCTGCTCTGGAATCAGGGCTGACGTGCAACTACAGCAGCACATGGTGGTGCTGTGTGATTCCCAAGGCTAGGTCAGGGAAGGCGACACAGCTCCCGCCCGTTCTCTCAGGACACTCGTCCTCGGAACTCAGCCTCCATGCTGTGAGGAGGCTCAAGCCGCTTGGAGAGGACGCAGGTGGGTCTGCGGCTGACAGCTCCAGCTGAGTTCCCAGGCGAGAGCCCACAACCGCCACCAGGCGAATGAGCATGCGTGGGAGGAAGGGCGCTTTCAGAATAATTCAGGTTCTCAGACAGCAGCTGCATGAGGAACCCCAAGCAAAACCAGCTGGGTGAGCCCAGTTAACCCTCAGAAGAAAATAATAAAATGGCCATTTTTGTTGTAAGCCCAGGAGTTTTGGGGATTTGTTACTCAGGAATAGATTACTAAAATAGACCCCTTTACCACAGCCAATAGAGCGCAGAGTTAGAAATCAAATCCAGGGCCATCAATTTCCAGAACTCTTCTGAACTCACGTGACCCACTTCTCTGGCGGTTTCTGAGTCTTCTGTCTCATTTAAGGAAGCGGACGGTGAGGCTGAGTGGAGAAGGCATGAAGAGGCAGGACCGCGGCTAACTACAGCAACCTGGGCCTCGTGTTCCATGGAGAACACTGGGCCCCTGCTGTGTTCTCCAGTGGGATGCTAGGTACATTTGCAAGGTTGTGAAAGGACACGGCATTGTGATCCCATTATATCACTAGCTATCAGTAGACCCTTGTATCCAGCAAGTGCTTAATGCATGCTTATTATTCAGGATGAAGATAACAATTGAGCTAGTAACAAGAAGTCTTGCCAGCGGCAATTAACCACATCAGCAGTGATAGGTGCTGTGAAGAAAAATAAAGCCAGGTAAGGGGCCAGGGTGGGGTGGGGGCTGCTATTTCAGCTTGGGCAGCCCAGGAAGGCCTCTCCAGAGCCATGACATCTGAGCTGAAGCTGGAGTGAACAAAGGGAGTGAGCCATGAAGCCCTCTGGAGAGTGTCCTGGTGGGCAGAGTAGCAGGAGCGATGGATCTCAGATGGGAGCAGGAGCGGGTGTGCTGGAGAGAAGTGCGTGAGAAGCAGGAGGAGCAGAGGGCAGGTAACAATGGGGTTGGGGTCAGTGGGCCCTTGTCATCTTGGTCAAGGCTTTGCCTTCTACTCAGGGTAAAATGGGGAGCTACGGAAGGAAGGCAGAGTCTAGTGACCTAAACTTCAAAATGGCCACTCTGGACATGACCAGGAATCCCCGACTCTACCTCTCAGACCTTCCCTTCTCCCAATGGCACGGAGGGCACCTGCCTATTCAGGCTCACTCCTGACCACTCTGCAGCCTCAGAGGGAGGGAAAAAAGTTCGTTCCCTACACTTCAGAAGGTAGTCCTGAGGTTGAAGCTCATTGGATGAACTTGGATCATGTGCTTCTCCCTGAGCCAATCACTGTGGGGGTGAGGTATGGAGTATTATGATTGGCCAGGACTAGGCTATATGCCCCTCAGGAGCTAGGAAGTGGAGTCAAACCTCAGGAAATACAAGAACTCCTGAATTATGGAAGAAGGGGTCCTCCCACGGAGAACCAGGGTCCAGTTTGGGGGTCAGGGAGGTGCAGGTGTGGGTGCCTCTCAGGGCTGGGATCCCCCTGGGACGGGTCAGGGGATAGCGTGGGGTAGCAATGCCACCAGCTATTTCATCATGCTCATTTCAGAGGCTCTGGAGCCAGAATGGTTGGGTTCATATCCCAAATCTGCCACTTGCCAACTGGTGACCTTGAGCCATGTGAAATTCCTAGAAGCAGAGCCTGAGTTGGGGAGGATGAGCTCTGAAGAGGAATCTATCAGTATAAAGAACCAGGGAAACAGAATAGGACAGGGGAAAAGCTGGGCAAAGATGTCAGTTTGAGGGGTCACAGGTACAAATATAAAGGACACATGGACAAAAACTAAGAGGGGTGGAAATGGGAGGGAGGTGGGGAGCATTGGGGGGGTGGGCTGGGATGGGAGTAAAAGACAGAAAACTGTACTTGAACAACAACTAAAATTAAAAAATTAAAAAAAAAAAGATGTCAGTTTGGTAGAAGGATAGCTTCAGCCTGATCCCAAGGGGCAGGGCGAGGAACACTCTGAAGCATGAGTTACACTATGGACTCGTTCCATCTTGTGGCAGGAGGGTCCCAAGGGCTCTGCATTGGTTTCTTAGGGCAGTCATAACAAACTACAGACAGAGTGGCTTCAGCAACAGGAGTTTATTGTCTCACAGTTCTGGAGGCCAGCAGTCCGAGAGCAAGGTGTCGGCAGAGCCATGCTCCCCCTAAACTGTGGGTGGGCGAGAGGGGGTCCTTCCTCGCCTCGTCTAGCTTCTGGTGGTGGCCAACAGCCCTTGGCCTGTAGATGTAGCCCTCCGAGTCTGCCTCCAGTGTCACATGGCCACCTCCCCATGTGTATCAGCCTCTGCGTCTCCTCTTCCCTTCTGACAAAGACACCAGTCATATTGGATTAAGGGTGCACCATATTCCAGTAAGGCCTCACCTTAACCAAATGCATCTGCAATGCTCTTATTTCCAAATAAAGTTACATTCCAAGGTATTGGGGCCTAGTACTTCGATATATCCTATTTGGAGGGATACAGTTCAACCCATAACAGGTTCTTGGTGGCAGTGGGTCAGCCTTTCGTACCTGCACTTCTAGACAATTATTGCCCAAGGGTTGTTCCTCTGAGGAGGACCATTGGGGTGAGGTGGCTCCCATCAGCCAAGGACAATTGTCAGGAGAAGGGGGCAGCTATGCTCTTTAGCAGCCAACACTCACAGTAGCTGGGGGCCCTGGGGGAGGCACCCACGGCATCTAGACAGGCAGCTTTTCAGTCTTTCTGTGCCTCAGTTTTCCCATTTGGAAAAAAGAAGTGGTGAGTGCCCACATTAAGGAGAGGTAAGGATTAAAATAATTCATAGTCTTAGAACATCGTGTGATGCACGATAAGTGTTTTGGAAATGTTAGCTTACTTCTGGCCCCTGGCGGGTGGGAAAGACTCTGAGAAGTAACAGGGTTTATTCTCAGCTCACAGACTGGCCCCCACTCATCCTTCTGGCTGACTCCAAAAAACCCCAGAGGAGTTCACTGATCATAAACAAAAATGAGAATGAGCCCCTCAAGACCATCCAATTCAGTCCTCCATGACCATTTCACAGATGGGGAAACTGAGGCCCAGTAAGGGACTTAACCGAGTAATAAATGGGAGGCAATATGATGGTGGCTAAGAGAAAGATTTTGGAATCAGACAGACTTGGGCTTGAATGGCCCAGCTGAGTGACCTTGTGTCAGTACCTCTGCCTCTCCGGGCCTTGGTTCCTTGTCTGTAAAATGGGTCACCATTAAATCTACAGATGAACATTTAAATGATGCTCTCTGAAATGTGAGCTCCTGGGTCACACCCATGTAATCATGAAACTTGGGCCCACACGTGGCTATTCTGGAGGGAGGGGGACTTCCTCTCCCAGGCCTCCAGAATGCCCTGGCCTGGAGGTTTCAACCCCAGCACCCTACCTCTGGTTCCAGCCCTGTACACTGTCTCTCTTCTCAGCAAAAGCCTCCGTCTGGCCTGGGCTCTAGTCCCACCAGGAAATCGATACCAGTGGGTCGGCTGTCATCCACCTCCCTGGCACCATCAAGCTGCTTAATTGTGTGGATGCTGGTGCCGCCGCCAAGGCTTCGCTCGTTCGTCAGAGCTGTGCAGTCACAGCCGTGCTTGGCCGAGAGTTACATTCATTATGGAGACAGCTTTTATCAGGACTTCCAGAGGGATTGGGGGTGAGGAGCGAAGCGAGCAGGCACTCCTCATCCCCGGCACACAACAGGCTGACGATACCAGCCAGCATTCACTGAGGGTTCACTCTGTGCCAGGCGCTGTCCTAAGAACTTCACAGATATCAGCTCACAACAGCTCTATGACGTAGGCATGGTTATCATCCTTGTCCCCATTTTACAAATGGGGCAACTGAGACCCAGAGAACGGAAGTGACTCGTCCAAGTTCACTCAGGTAATAAGTGGGGACATAAGCTCCAGGGCCCATGTGTTTAGTCCCTGCTGAGCAGCCTTGGTTATAAAGATGCTGATACCATGGTATCCTTAATAACAGGAGCAGCTTTCGCATATCACCTGTTATCGGGATCCAGCTGTGATGCAAACTTCCTTTTCATACCTACTTTCTCTCACCCAGCTCTCTGAGATAGGGATAAACAGCCCCACTTTATAAAGGGGCCAGCTGAGCTGTAGGGGGTGAAAGCACACTTTCCCGGGACCACACAGCCGATCAAGGGAAGGGCTATTTTGGATTTTTGAACCAGGCCATGTCTGGCTCTAAGCCTAGGCTCTTAACCACCCCCCTCTGCTATCTCCCATTCACTTGCTCTGTGGCTTCGGGGAGGTCACTGCCCCTCTCTAGGCCTCAGTGCACTTTAAATTCATCAATGAATCTTTTCTGAGCTCCTACGCGAGCTTAGACTGGAGTTGGAGGTTGGGGGGAGGTACAAAAGACGGAAAGGACGCCCTGGCTCCACCCGCAGGGTTCAGACACCTGCCTCCAGCTCTGAGGCAGCGCGTCTCCCAGCAGTCGTGGGCACGGTCTGCCCACAATACAGTGGCTGGGGAGCTTGTTAGCAGAAATTCTGATTCAGGAGGCCTGTGGTGGGGCTCGGGAGCCTGCATGTCAAGAAACTCCCTGGGGTGGCCATGCGCAGCGTCCACAGTCCTCGTCGAATTGGATTCTGCACTCTCTGCTCACAATTCAAAAGCTGTACGAAGACAGCACTTTCTCCCAAATCTTCGAGAAGGTTATTTTGACTATTTAAAAAATTAATTAAACAATTAAACAAGTCTTTAAAATGATAACAGATACTACTTTTCAGGTTCATGTTAAAATAGGAGGGTGAGGTAACAACTTTCGGCTTCTCTCCCGCGCTGCCTCCTGGAGCTCCCCAGAGAAAACCGTGCCCCCAGCACTTCTCGATTCCTCACTCGGACCAGGCACTGGGGACGGCAGGGGCCAGATAGGCGTGGTCCTGCAGACCCAATGACAGTGACCTAGGCAGTTAACGTTTATTGAATGCTAACAGTGGGCAGACCCTGATCCTTATAATGGCTATGGGAGGGTAATATGATTATTCCCCTTTTACAGATGATTTCCCAAAGTTTGTTCAAGTTCGGCCTGTATCGGAAGCACTTGGCCCAGCCAAATGCAGATTCCTGGACTTCCACCCACCAGCTTCCTGGAGCAGGGCCAGGAATCTGCATTTTTAAGGACGCACCACAGGTTGTCTGTGGCCCCTGGTCAGTTATGGGAACCACTGTCCCGGTGCCCTGGGAGGTGGGAGGACGAGGAGACCACGGGGGTGGCGGGAGTGGAAGAGGAGGTTAAGCAGGTCCTAGGAGGAGTGCGGCCAGGGCGGAGTGGGCTGAGCTTGTCCTGCTGGGTTTCTCCCCAGCAGTGTGGCTGAGCCCCCTTCACCTCCTAAGGTGACCCTCCACCCTCCTTCCCTCGAGGCTGCTAGCCCTGAAAGCTCTCCCCTTCTTCCTAAGATGTGCAATTATCCCAGCCCCCAGTCTTCAGGCAATCCCAGCTGCTTCTGTTATATCTTATTAGCCAAGTGGAACATTAATTAAATGTGAGAATAATAGAGCCAGAGATGGGAAAAAATTGTAAAGCCCAAGGAAGAAAAGAAGTCCCTTCATAGGACTCTGCAGTAGCTGGAACACTTAATTGTGTGACAATGTTAAAAGGCTGTCACCTTGACACTCCCACTCTGCCCAGTGACTCAAGGCAGCAGGCCTGTGAGTGTGTATGTGTGTGGGAGGGGGGCGTGGCAACGGTGAGCCCAGGGAGCCCGGAGAAAACAGGGTCCCTGGGCCACCATGGGACTCTGTGGGGCAGGGGCATGAGGAGGGCCAGCGTCCTGGGAGAAACCATACCCTGTGGGAAAAGAATAAAATCTGAACTGGCTCCGTCTCTGCCATCCTCGCCCTCCTATTGGCTTCCTTGGTGAACTCTCATTTATTGCTCAAGGCCCAGCCTGAAAGACCCCACCTCTGAGAAGCGGAGTTAATCCTTGCATTTCCCAGGCTGTGGCGCCACTGAGAGCAGCGCTCTGTCACAGTGCAGGTTCCTGTTCCCACGCCTGTCCCTCACTGTTCTTAGGACAAGGCCTGGCCCTGAGCAGGTGCTGATGGGCATTTGTTTGAGACTCACCCTTACCTACCTCTTCATCACGGCTTCTCAATATTTTTCTGAGTCAGTCACCTGCATTGGAATTACCTGCGGCCCACCCTGGACCTCCTGAGTCAGAATCTTGGGGAATTTGGGGAGCCCTGGTCTGCAGAAAGTGGGGGGAGTTGGTGATGGGCAGGGAGTGCCCTGGCACCCAGGTAGGGGGACTACCTTTCGGTGCAGGAAACGGAATAGGCATACCTTTCACCAACCCCCAGGGCCATAGTTTCCTCCTTTGCCAAACAGTCAGGTTATCTAAATTAAACACCGTGCTCCTAATGGAACAACGAGAGTCATCACACACTCCACTACCTCCTAGCAACACCTCTAACTGACTCAGCCAAACTGGGAAGGCACTGGGGACCCTCTGTGTGGTCCGCTGCCACCCTGCTAGAAGGGCTCCAAAAAGCTCCTACCTGTTTCACTTCACCGAGGTCCTAGAGTCGCAAACGCCCGCCCTGGAAGGACTGGGGTGGTAGCAGGGTGCTGGGTCCAGATGGACCCGTACAAAGCTCTCCTTCTCCGGCCCGGCCCCTCTGCAGGCTCTGCCCCTCCCTGGCTGAGTTTCCTAAATGGGGGATCTGTACACCCTCACACCCCTCCCCTTTCGCACTTTCAGTCCTCTGTCCCTTGACTGTCCCTCTTCTCATTTCTCCAGCTGATGAAACTCAATCCTTGTCGTCTCCTCTGTAAGACACGCCCTAACTATTCCCACGCTTTGGGCAGAAGTAGTTTCTCCCTCCCCAGTGCTCCCACAGTAACTCGTCGTGGTTGTATGAACAGAAGGCAACATTTACTGAGCACTTACTATATGTTGGGCCAATCTGTTTCCTGTCTGAATGCTCGCTGTCATAGGCCCCATATCCCACTCTTTCCCACCTGGTGAGGGGCAGGTGATGTGAGCGCTGAAGTGGCCTCATGAGGTCCCTGAGTGGTCCAGTGTGGTGTGAGAAGCAGCAAAATGATCCTCATATTCCTAGAGGCATAGATGTGGCCCAAGAGGCCCAGGCAAGGGGATGCTGCAGTGAGGGCCCAGGGCTCAGGCAGGGGTACCCAGCCTTTCGGCATCTCTGGGCCACACAGGAAGAAAAAGAGTTGTCTTGGGCCATGCATTAAATACACAAACACTAATGAAAACTGATGAGCAAAAAATAGTTTTAAGTAAATTTGCCATTTTGTGTTTGGCCACATTCATAGCCACCCCGGGCCACATGTGACCCGCGGGCTGCGGGTTGGACACCCCTGGTAGACCAAGGACGGCAGAGCATGAAGGAACAAGGACCGCTCGGGGGACAGAGAGTGTGGCAGATTATATCTGCTAGGTGACCATGAGCTGTCCCATCTCACAGGCTCACATTGCCAAGAGATGCTGACACTCCTTTCATTGAGAGGTAGGACTTACGTACCCTCCCACTGAGTGTCATGGGTGACTACAGCACGAGGCCATTGTAAAAGGTGACACACCTTAGGCCTGACTCTTGGATCACTTGCTGTTAGAACGAAGCCACAGTGATGTCAGGGAGCCCAGGTGACTTGGAAGGGCTGCGTATGGGTGTTCTAGGCCACAGACCCAGAGAGGCCCCAACCAAGAGCCAGCAGCAGGGGGCTGACTGGGGAGGCCTTCGAGATACCTCCAACCTCAGCCACTGTCTGACTGCAACACACAGGAGACCCTGAGCAAGAACCACCTAGCCGAACCCTTCAGCCCCCAGAACTGTCCGAGAGAATATCAGATTGTTATTGTTTAAGCTACTAGTTTTGGGGCAACTGCTTATGAAACAACAGAAAACCAGCACAGATGGGGACTGAACAGCAGGGATGGGGAGATTCTGAAATGATCAAGTTAAGTTTCCATTTCTTGGCAGGAGTGGAGTTCTTCTTGGTATAGAAATGAAATTTCAATCTAGAAAGTCACAATTTTGCATATTTGGCTTTTAGCCTGGAAGTCGTCGAGTCTTTTATGCTGGCTGTGTGACCTTGAGCAAGTTACTTTCCCTCTCTGAGCTTCAATCTTGCTAGGGGTAAGACTCCCCCCTTCAGGGTGATGCTTCTCGTAATTTAACTGCTGCCCTCCCTCGTGGCTGGGCACAGGTTGGGGAGCACCCTGGCCATTTCCCTTGCCACCCTCCAAATCCACTCCTGGGTCTACTTTAACACCCGAACACTTGTATGCAGCTCCTGGGGACACACACGCTCCCCCTCCCGCCACCTTGGTGCTGGAGTGAGCCAGAAGCCACGGGACCGATGGCCGGCCCTGCCTGGACGAGCTCTCTGCTCATTATAAGTGCCCGCCACCTCTGCCTCCCTCCTTTCCAAGGACAGCTCAGCAGGCACTTAATTCGGGGCAGAACTAAAGCGACCAGAAATCGGCTCTCCGCCCATCCCCCACTCCATTTACCCACAGCGGGACGCCTGTCTTCTCACACTGCCTCCTGTGACCAGGATGGGGACAGAGACCTTTCCCTCCAGGGGCTGTTGAGGCTTCTGGTCTGTCACCTCTTCTGCTGGTTTGGTAGTCTAAACATTCGCCATTAGTCCAGATAACAGTTCCCCGTGTATTGAGCACTGATTGTGTAACAAGCAGACACTTTACACGTACATCTTAATCGATCCCTACCAAATCCCTGAGGTAGGCACTACAACAAGGTCAGTTTGATAGAAGAGAAACTGAGGGGCAAATAAGCCACTTTTCCTGTGATGCAGCTGGGCCGGAACCAGGCCAGCCTGACTCCCAGGGCTCCCTATAATCAAGGGCCATGAAAATAGCCTCCAAATTCAAGTGCCATGTTGCCCAGTGCTCCGTGGAAAGCATCCTGTTGTTCTGATGAATAGAAGGGCAAATAGACCTCTTCATTTGTTCACTGAGTGCCTATTAAATACTGGCTATTCCAGATGAAGGGATAGAACAATAAGCAAAAGGAAGTCCCTGCCCTTGCAGAGGTTACAATCTGGCGGCCCAGAGAAGTGCTGTCAATTGTCCGAAGTTCGCGGCTGGTATGTAGCCATATCTGTGGGCCAACAAGATAGCAGAGGGGTTGTCAGAGGTATAGGTCCCATCTGACAAGCCAGGGTCAGGCCAGCCAGGGCGTGGAGGGCAGGAACTGCTTTGACGACAGGCCAACCAGTGTTTCAATCCCACTGCTGCCACATCCTCGCCTTGCGACCCCTTGGGCAAGTCCCCACACTTCTCTGAGCCTCTGTTTGCTGCTGAGTGAATGGGGACAGTGAGGCCCACGGTGAGATATTCGGGAGGGGAAAATGAGATCTGGCAAGTGCTAGGGACTGGCTCATCCTCGTCTCCTTCTGGTGAGGGTTTCAGGCTTCTTCTCCTTTCTCTCTGTGGGCCATGCTGGCCATGGTCGACCCTAATGAACTTGGAAGAGATCTGGGCATAATGTGGTCAGATTAGCCACCTATTGTCTGATACTCTCAACTCATTCCTGGGGTTCTGGGGCAGGAGTGGCAAGGCTTTGGTGTGGCTAGGCAGATTAATGGTAAAACGTTATAGCACACAAAGCACAAGTTATATAAAAGAAAAGATTAAAAATAATTCTGGTAGTAAATGGAGGGTAGCTCCCAAGGGGGTATATCTGTTAGCTAATGCCACAATTATGCTGCATAACAAACCACCCCAAAACTCAGTGGCTTAAAACATGATTGTTTATTCTCACAGGTGTGCAGTCAGGATGGTTCTGGTCTGCATGTCTCTAATCCTTCTCCCAGGAGCAGTGGGTGAGCTGAGACATGTCTTCACGGCAATTGCAGAGGTACAAGAAGGCAAGTCTCAGGTTTGGAACTGACCCACTTCTGCTCCACTCCATTAGCCAAAGTAAGTCAATGGCCAAGGCCAAAGTTAAGGGGCAGGGAAATCCATCCCATCCATGATGAAGTCGTGGCAAGGGTGTGGCTGCAGGAAGGGGTGAAGACTTGGGACCAATTCTTGATTACCACTGGAGGAAGTAGGGAGGTTGTATGTCCAATTAAGAGATCTCTGAAGACATGCAGGTGTGTAGTAATGAGAGCATGAACCAGCCTGACAGCAGTGGGAGTGATGAGAAGTATCTGTTGGATGAACGAACACTCATACACCTTGCGATGGCCTGAATGTTTGTGTCTCGTTCTCCCCCCAAATTCTTATATTGAAATCCTAATTTTCAATGTGAGGGCATTCGAAGGTGGGGACTTTGGGAGATAATTAGGCCATGAGGGTGGAGCTCTCCTGAATGGGATTAGTGCTCTTATACAAGAGCACCCTGCAGAGCTCCATTGCCCCTTTCGACACCCGTGAACAAACTCAACAAAAAGTCTGCAATCTGGAAGAGCAGCCTCCCCGGACCATACTGGCACCGGGATCTCAGACTTCCAGCCTCCAGAACGGTATGAAATAAATTTCTGTTGTTTATAAGTTACCCAGGCTGTGGCATTTTATTATAGCAGTCTGAACAGACTAAGACAAACCTTGACCACCAATTTCACTTCTGAGCATTTGTGTTGAAAACAATCTAAAACCTGAAGATGTTCATTGTAGTGTTGCGTACAAGAATGAAATGCTGGCAACCATTTAAATATGCATGAAATATAACCCCCTCTCTCTCAGGCCTTAGAGTGTATAGCTGAAAGAGACTGAACTTTGGATTCAGATAAACCTGGGTTCAAATCCAGCTCTACCACTTTTGAGATGTGCGATCCTCGGTAAGTCACTGCACCTCTCTGAGCCTCAGGTGTGAAGGAAGGATAGGAAAACTCATAACTTTATAGAGAAAGACAGAGGACGGTCACTGATGTCAGGAAAGGCAGCAGAAGAGGGATACGGTTTGTAGAGGCAGCGGTAGACGGTAGTCACCCTCAACTGAAGGCATGACTCGATAAAGGCTTGGTGGCAGGAACAACATGCGTGTCTAGGAGAGTGGGCAAACTGTAGGAGTGGAGCCGAGCTACTGGGAAGAGGAGCGTTGGAGAAGACCTGGGGTGGGGTTGCGGGCCTTGACCATGAAAGACTGAATTCTGGGCCTGGAGACAGGGGACTGTGAGGGTGCGGCTGGTCAGTGAGTTGTAAGTGTGGCCCTGCTTTGGGTTGACCCTTGTTTAATTGGCTGTGACCTGGGCAGTCCTTTCTGGATCAGGAGATGTTCTTTTGTTTAAAGTAGAGTTCATTATGTTGTTAATGGACTTCCCTTCCTTTTTGGTTTCAGAGAAGCAACAGACAGTGGGTGTCCCGTCAATCAAATTCCTTACTTGGCATTTGATGTCATTGTCCCATTCAGGCCCTGCATGTGTCTTTGAATGTTTTTATCTTTGAATCTAAGACTCTATGTCCATGTGTGTCCTTGTTGTGTGTTCCTGTATATCTGTCTTGTATCTCTGTATGTCCTCATGTGTGTCTATATGTCTTTGGTGTCTTTATATGTGTCCGTGTGTGTGCCCTTGTGTACATCTGAGTCCCTATATTAGTCTCCACATGTATATATACATCTGCGTGTGCTGAATGTGTGACATTTTCACCACCTTCCCAGCACCCTACTCCTTGCTCACTCCACTCCATCTTAGGAGATGGCAACCCTGGCCTCTGTCCAGCATGGACCAGCCCGGCGCCTGTGACCCGGCCAAGGCAGCCCAGCACTCAGCCCAGAGTGAGTGTGTTAGGACTTTGTATAGTGTGCTTGAAACCCACCCCCCACTCCGCCCCCGTCCTCCTGACAGCGGCGGCAGTGAATCTGTCTGCGACTTCTCTGGATAACAACTGAAAAACGACTATCGGTAACATGTGGGGAGGGCTTCTCTCTGCATGACTCCAGCTAGCATTTATTAAACTTTGTTTTTAATTTCTTGTAATTTCTCTGTTGAACTCCTCAGCTCATCAATCATGGGGCGCCTGCGGTATGAAGTGTATCATCAGTATTGTCACACATCATCCGGCCACGCCCGTCCCCTTAGAGCAAACAGTGTCTTAATGTCCCACGCCCGCCCCAGGCGGTGCGCCCGAAAAGGTCAAGCTCGTTGTTCATCAGAATGTGGTCGTCACTGTGTCCCTCTCTCTGTGTTGTGGAACGCTGGGTATACTTGCTGGGAGTAGACTATGACAGAGGGGGCTTGAAAGCATGTTCGCAGGGAATGGTGTTCAATTTTATTATAAACAGGGCCTTTAGAGGTCCCTTGTGCTAGATCTAGCTGACCCTCCTGATCTACTCTCTCACCATTCCCACCCTGGTCCAGGCCTGGGAAGATAACCTTCATCAGTGGCTCCCTGGGCCCCTGGTTTTCTGTTGGGTTCTGCCAACGTGAGTCTCAGAGGAGATCAGAGGGTGGGAGAAAGAAGGGGCTGTGGTATTCAACCCCCTGGCTCCTTCTCTGCAGGGCCTTTCAACTGAAGGTCACAGCTTCTGTGAAGACCCTTTCCATCCAGCCCCCTCTTACTCTGGGTTCTGGTAACTGCTGCCCCTTTAGGCTGAGAGGTGCTAAGGGTTCCCCTCTCACTTCCCCTGGGTACGTCACTATCCCTGTGCACTCTGCCCATACTTACACAAATAGCCCTTTTATTAATACTCCTCAAACTACCCAACTCGAGGATGCCATGCATTTCCTGGCAAGACGCTCACCAATGCACTCTTTCTCCCCACGCCACAAGCAGGCACACTTCTGTTGTTTTACTTTTTTTTAATTAACTATATTTGTTTCTCAGGACCAAAGTGCCCATTGGAGAAAAGTCAGAAAATAAAAAGCTGTCATGTACCAGAGACCTACTCTGTTGCAGGCAGGCATGATACCAGGCACATCCTGTATTTCTTTATAATACCCTGTGAGGTTCATTTTACTAGCCCTCTGGTTCAGAGGTGACATTAGCTGCCCACAGTCACATATCAAAGGAGTGGCGGACTCAGGAGTGGAAGCCAGGTCTGTGAGATTCCAGAGTCCTCTCTGTAGCACTGCCCCTATCCTCAGAGGCCCTTGCTTATCTGAGCATCATTCGTGACTGTCCTGAATAGCTCTCTGGCCCCAAAACCAATAAAGGAAAATCTATTTGCTTCTGCCAGCGGGGTCCTCAGAGTAGCCCTGGAGATGTGCCCAGTTCTGGCCTTTGGCATGGCCGGACCCAGGATGCTTGGGATATTGTAGATGGCTCTGGCCCACTTCTCTGCCCTAGCTGTGGGCTGGAGTTAAGAGAAACCCTTACTTGTGATTTCTCCCCTCAGAATCCGTGACCTAGATCTGTGCCCACAAGTGAAATCTGGCTACGCAACGGTGGAGGTGTCAGAAATAGAGCGCTGGGTGGGGCCCCAGGGAGGGGAGGGAGTCTTACACCTGGGCAGCTCCACTCCTCCACCCGCACATGGTGTCCCCTCCTGAGAGCCTTGTCTGCCCCTCTTCCCCAGCTTTTATAATATTACCCATTCTTTAGGGTCCTGATCAGCCCCACTTCAAATCCGACTAGATGCTCCAGTCCTAAAGATATCTTCCTACATAACACACCATTGGTGCTATGTGTTTGGGCACGTAATGGTCTTCTAGTTGTTTATATTGCTTTTGTTTTTGTGCTCCCAAATGCCTGGGAGCACCACGGGGCAACCTGTGTTGACAGAACCCAACTCTAGCTCACTTGGCTGAAAAGTGGATTTATTGCTCCACAGGGAGACCGACAGCTCAAGGCCGACAGCGAGGCCTCGCAAGAGTCCAGGCAGCAGGGACTTTTCAACCATCTCGTCCCACTGCTGTCCCTGCTACCGACACAAATGTCCCTCCAACAACCCTGGCACCTCTCCACCCAGGAGCCAAAGTCCAAGGAGAGAGTGCGTTCCATAGGTCAACCTTGGGCCCCATGTTGACCCCTCATTTTGGGAGGTGGGGCAGAGTGACAGGTGTCCCCTCAAGGCCACAGGGCAGGGATAAGATAATTCCCCAGAAGGAAAAGGGGGTGCCTCTGCTGACCGGAAGTCAGAAGTGGGTGCAGGCAGCCAAAGGACTATGGTGTCCACTCTGGGGCCCAAAGTGGGTTCTCATGGGGCAATAGGAAAGAATATTTGGACTCTCAGGATGGGCAGCGGGTGTCCCGTTGGGCCAAACCGAAGGTCTCTGTCAGCACCCACTGGGCCCCTCTCCCTCCACCTGTCGTCACCTTGACTCGTGGCCCAGTGGTAGCAGCAGACTAATACCTACTCCCCCACTTGCAATACTCAGGGTGTGGGCTACGTGGATTCTGAGGACAAGCTCTAATTAGCTCGGAACACTGGGATAGAGGCTGCTTGTGGCTGACAATGAGATAAATGCACCTAAATGACTGAGGTGATTTGGAGTTAGTTCTCATTTTTCTCCTGTAATAAGAGAGGCGATGGCAGGGGTGGGGGTTTGTTATCTCTAGCGGGCCTGATGGATGAGGAGGTGTCTGATCCACCAGTGACTGTGACTGTGGCTCACAAGCGGAAAGCCGTCTACCAGACACCCCGGCCCCGGTGCCCCCCGCCCCCACCAAAGTATTCTGTCCTCATCAGAATTAGCACATATCCTCTGGAGATGATCCACAGATAAGCTTCATGATATTTCAAAAGTCAGAATCTCATTTTCTCTATTATGGGCTTCGAGATATCAGATACTGTGTCGCAGGGTGGCTTCAGGTATTTATGCCTTCAAAATACTTTCTACTAGAACTTCCGGCCAAGATGGAGGCGTAGGTGGAGACACTGTACCTCCTCTCACAACCAAGATTAAGGACAACAAGTATGTATAAACAATAACACAACCAGAACACACAGAATTGAAGTACGGAAGTCGACAAACATTCAACCCGACCGACAGCGTCACAGCTTGGCAACTAGGCTGCGCCGCCCTGGTGAACACCTAAGGCTCCGCCCCTCATATGCAACAGGCACCACCTGACCAAAAATGACTCAAACAGAAGAAAAGCTCAGAGCCCCAGAGCCAATACTTTTAAGCAAGCAAGAGATAGCTGACCTATTGGATGCACAGTTCAAAGCACTGTTAATCAGGATGCTCACAGAATTGGTTGATTTTGGTCGCAAATTAGATGAAAAAATGAAGGCGTTGATAAGTGAAATGAAGGAAAATGCACAGGGAACCAGTAGTGATGGGAAGAAAACTGGGACTCAAATCAATGGAGTGGACCAGAAGGAGGAAACAAACAACCAAGCAGAAAAGAATGAAGAAACAAGAATTCAAAAAAATGAGGAGAAGCTTAGGAACCTCCAGGACATTTTTAAACGTTCCAACATCCGAATTATTGGAGTACCAGAAGGGGAAGAGGAAGATCAACAAGTGGAAAACTTATTTGAACAAATAGTAAAGGAGAACTTCCCCAATCTGGCAAAGGAAATAGGCTTCCAGGAAGTCCAGGAAGCTCAGAGAGTCCCAAAGAAGTTGGATCCAAGGAGGAACACACCAAGGCACATCATAG
>PVKM010016225.1:0-27070 GCA_004027735.1 Carollia perspicillata
AAAAAAAAAAAAACCTCAACCCAAAACTTTTCTGAGGGCAAAAGCTGGGGGGAGGCCAGTGTGGGGCACCATGCCCCCCGTTTCCTCGCTTAGCGATGGATTCTAGATGAGGAATATTCTGGAGCTCTTAATCCAAAACAGAGAATTCACCTTCCTCCTCTCTGCCGCTAGATATCTTAGACACCTCGCTCCAGGACTGCTGGTTTTCAAAGTTCCCGAGTGTTTTGCGGTTCGGATAATTTGCTTGCTTCGCTGGAATGCGCACCCAGAGAAGGCAGGACGAGCCCCTTTAGGCGAGCGGTCTCCTAAAGCCGAGCGCCGGCCGCTGCGCCGGAGGGTGCGCAGGGGCCGCGCGGAGCACGCCCGCCCCTGGAGCCCCGCGGCCGCCCGCCGCGGCCAGCTCACTCCACTTCACCCTTCCCGAGTCACAAGGGGCGACGCGGTCACGGGGCAACGCGGTCAATGGGCTCCCAGACCGTCCTGACTCACCGCGGGGCCCGCCAGGACCAGGAGCGCCCTCAGCTCCTCTTGGAAGTTGGACAGCGGCAGGCAGCGTGGCCCGCGGCGCTTGGGGGCGGCCTCCCGGTCTCGGGGTCCTGCCCCCGGCTTCTCCAGGGACTCCATGTGTCCAGCGCGCCTCGGCCAGGAGTGCAGAGGCTGCCGCCGCCGGCAGGGTGAAAGGCTCGCTCCTCTCGGTCCCCGCCCCGGCCCGCCCTCCGCCGCGGCAGCCTGCCAGCAGCCGGGCCGATAGGGCGCACCGCCAGCCAGGCTGCGGTCTGGTTGCGTCCCCTGCACCTCCGCGGGCCAGAACTGCTCGACCTGGGCGGCCAGGTTCGGAAAAGCTCTGGAAACGAACCGAAGGCGCGGCAAGGGCTGAGCCCGTGGAGCCTCCGACGACTCCTCGGACACCCGGGCTGTCCTGGGACCTGCACCGGGGGCGGGAGTGGGGGGAGGGACCGGGGGTCTTAGGGTTTGGAGCGTGGGTGGAACTGGGCCGGCCAGGGGGCGGCGGGCGCAGGCCCGCGTCTGGGACACCGCCGCTCCGGTGGTGGCCCGTTCTGGGGACTGCCTTCAGCCCAGGCCTTTAGCGCCCGGAGTTTGGAATCGGCGTGCTCTTTTTCTCGCACTGCTTGTTCCATTACAGAATTTAGAATCTATGAGGATAAAACACTTCCAAGTGGGACCGTTCGTGTTACATTCTTGTTACGCTGGCTGGTTTTCTCGGGTGCTTCTGGTCTGGTGTGGCCAGTCTGGTGTGGGAAACGAGAGACCATGAGCATCAGCAAATGCGGCTTCAAAGACACCTGCCGCGTTCTACCTGCGCGAGCAGAGGCACCTTGGCTGCCTCCTGGAGCCTCAGTTTCTTCATCCGTGCACTCAGAGTGTCTACATCACCGGTTGCGGTGAGGATTAAATCGGATCGTATAGGGGGACCACCTGCCCTCAGCCTGGTGCACAATTGCTGCCTAACAAACGACAGTCACCAGGACATGGACGGTTTCTGCGATAGTAAAACATCCTCTCGTTGTAAATGACCTAACATAAGCAAAGAAAATGGAAAGTGTAAATTTGGGGGCTCACATAATCAGGAAGGAAGTCTGGATTCAGGAATTTTAAAACAAACTCATCAGTGCTCTCTTTCTGTCCATCCATCCCCCAGCCCCTCCCTCTTCCCACTAATTTTGATTCTCTCCTTGGTGGTGTTCTTTCTCTGTAGGCAGCGATCTTTCCCTGCTGTGGGGAGAGTGGCCTCTAGTGTGGGTGTAGTAGAAATTTAAAATGTAGTACCACGAGACCTCTCCCCTCCCCACTTTGTTGCGAAGGTATTTAACCACCCGCCTGACCCCTCCTCAGCGCCCAGAATTTGGAAGCTGTCTCCTCTGGGCCCACGCGTGTAATAAAGGCTTATTCCATCGCCCCAGATCGTGTAAGAGTTCGTTTTTCCACAACATAGGGGTTCAGAATGAGTCACCCCAAAATGTGCTTCTGTGATACACAGATTACTTTGGGCTAAAGGCAGTGAAGACCCTCAGGGCTCCTGGAGAGAGGAGCCTCTGCCTCCCCTCTCCAACTACCTGGAAGAATTTAAATTAGGGGCCTTGCTGGTAATAAGAGTTATCATCAGAGATAACCTTTTCACCTGTGGCAGGTGACGTACTGATTACGGAACACCTGCTCTTCTTACCGCCTACAGCAACCTTCCTCACCTCGGAAGCCCCAAGGCACCTTCCCTGCCCTTAGCTCAGAATGCCGCGTGTGGGCCTCAGTTTCCCTTCCCGTCCTCAACCTCTCACATATGTGGGGTCTCTGACTGTTTCTTGGAGGGGGTTCCCATGTGCACAAAATTAAATTTGATTCTCTCTTGTTAATCCATCTCCTGTCTATTTGATTATTCAATCAGCCAAAAAGAGCCAGAGAGGGGAAGGCAGAGTGTTTCCCTTCTCTCACATCAGAAACCTTCATTCCTATCTTTCCTACCCTATAAACCAGAAAACAACACTCCTATCACTGCACTTCTAACTACAAGCAAACAAACAAAAAAGAAGGGAGAAAATTGTTTGGCTGTTTGCAGCTCTCTTGCCCATCCTTGGAACAATCATCCTGGCCAGGGAGATAGGGTCTTATGTTTGGCTGGGCCTGGACCCTGAACTCAGCTTGGTAGCAAGAGGGCTGGATGCTGGGACTGCAATAGTGCCATCAGATCTACACGTGGGGAGTGGAGGAGGAGGAGTTTCCCAAAAGCACTGAGGATCCAACAGACAAAAATCCTAGAACCTACACTAGATCTCCAATCACTGCTACTCTTTAATAGTCTTCTGGAGTTTTGGACAATGTAGTAAGACATGAAACAAAAATGCAATATACAAATACTAAGAAAGAAGAGGTAAAATATTACTTGTAGTTATAATTCCAGACAATACAAAGAAATCAAATGGGAAAAAATCAAACAGAAGTAATACATGGGTTTAATAATATTGCTACATACAGGTTTTTCAACAGACAATATCGGCTCTTTATAGTGGTAATAACAAATGAAAGTATTGGAAGAAGAAATCTCTTTCACAATAGCAGTGAATAAACACTTCTTGTGATGTGGAACATAATCCCCCACTACGTACAGGGACTGTGTGCAGTAACTTTCTTCCAGAGAAGACAGCACGGGAAGAGGAGGACACAGGGATTTTGCAGAGGAGAACCTGGTCAGTGCCGCCTCACCTGTGCGATCCCGGTCAGCGTCAACAGTGGTAAGTCACGCTGACAGTGGGTGCCTGTGTCAGTTTCCTCATGCTGCTTAACACATCACCACGAACTTGATGGCTAAAAAAACCTCAAAAGTTTATTCTCTCACAGTTCCGAAGGTCAGAAATCAAGGAGTTGGCCAGGTTAGTCCCTTCCGGAGGCTCACAGGGAGAATCTGCTCATGTGTTCTCTCCCAGCGTCTGGTGGTTGCCTGTGGTTCTTGGCATTCCCGGATTTGTGGCAGCATAACTTCAGTGTCTGCCTCCACCATCAACTGTTTGTCTGCTTCTCTATTTTCCCTCCTTTTAAGGACACCAGTCATTGGATCAGGGCTAACCTGATCCACACGATTTCATCTTAACTTCATCACACCTACCAAGACCCCAGTTCCAAATAAGGTCACGCTCCGAGGTTCTGTGTAGATGAGTTTTGGAGGGACACTGTTCAACCACACCCTTTGATACGATGCGATAAAAATAGCACTTTACCTTTCCGGTCTTTCTCCCTCCCCTAAATCCATAACCCCAAGTCCAACCTTTAGAAAAACACCAGACGAATCCGAGTTGAGGGACATTCTGAAAAACTGCCACAGCTAAGAGAGTCTACGGAGACATGGCCTGAAATGGAGTGAGGTGGTATCTCTGGTGAAATCCTGGAACAGAAAAAGGACGTAGGCAAGAATTAAGGAAATCTGAATAAAGTATGGACTTTAGTTAGTAATAATGATCAGTATCAATTCAACTGAAATTTATTGTGTGACTAAAACCAGAGCACCTGCTCCAATCTCGGCAGCAAATAGCGAGAAAATCCCCCGCAGAGATTTACTCTCAATAGCAGGCAAAGCCAACGTGGAACTGGGGACTGGGGAATAGTTTGAAGGTTTTCACTTGCAGAGAGAGCTGAGAGCAACATTGATAGCTTTTAAGTATAGTGTGGAGGTTACATTTAATAAGGAACAACATGCATACAAAAGTATTTGACCTGTCTCTACGTTCTGGTTTTCTCCAATGTTCACACCATTGGGATAAAGAAGTCAAAGCTAGATGCCATTGGGCCAAAACACAGCCATTTTATATTGTGATAGATACTCAAAACTTTTTTGTGTGTGTCTTTAATGTGAATAATTTTAATGTGAAATATGTGTGACATTCATTTATGAATTTTAGGGAAGACCTGAATTAGTTAAAAACACATGCTGCTCTTGTAGAGGGTCAGTCTTTTCCAATTAATATATGAGGTTTTAATTTATTCCAATATATTTCATTCTTTAAGTTTTTAATAGTGATTCTAAAAGTATTTGAGAATATAAATAGGCAAGGATATTTTTTAAAAATGTTTTCTGAAGAAACAAAGTAATGTGGAAAGTAGTAGCCCTATTAGTCAATAAATAGTTTTTAAAACAATATGCAGTTGGCACAAGACTATACAACCAGATAAGGGAACAATAGGCAGCCAAAAAAAATTACCTCATTGATAGGTGACATTAGAATTGATGAAAACCTCTCAAGATGGCAATCAAGAGAGGTCACCACAAAAATAGTACTCAGACGGGAGGTTTATTAAGAAGCTGGTGCATGCAAGGGAGTTAGCCACCAGGGAAAGGAATGATGGGCTGCTCCCCAAACAAAGGCTGGGGATGGTTTTGGAGAAGTTGAGGTAGGAAAAATGATGTTTAAGTATGTAGAGGTTGGGACTCTTTGGCATTTGGACAGTGGAACTACATGCATTTTCATGTGTCACATGTCTCATTAGAATGTGAAATTTCTACCCTGGCTGGTGTGGGTCAGTGGACTGAGCACTGGCCTGTGAACTAAAGGGTTGTGGATTCGATTCCCAGCCAGGGCACATGCCTGGGTTGTGGGCCAGGCGCCCAGTAGGTGGGGCATGAGAGGCAACCACGCATCAAGTTTCTCTCCCTCTCTTTCTCCCTCCCTTCCCCTCTGTCTAAAGTTAAATAAATAAAATCTTTTTTAAAAAAAGAATGCTAAATTTCTACCCAGGAGTGTGTTTTTCACTATTATAATGAGGGCCCAGCCTGTCTCATAAGCAGTTGAAAAACCTGCTTGACCTGAAAATGTTAGGATTTTGATTGACATTACATTGAATCTGCAGATTTATTCATGAAGAAAGTACCTAATTAGAATACCGAGTTTCTAGTTTAACCGTTCCCCTAATCCAATCAATTTCTGGGATTCCTCTAAATGAATACAGTCATGCTGCTGCTTAGAGATGGGGATTTCTGAGAAATGCCTCCCTGGGTCATTTCCATGCTGAGTGAACATCACGGAGTACACTGTGAAAACCTAGATGACAGTGTGGCCCAAGGCACAGCTCAGCTACGCAGTATAGCCTATTGCTCAGTAGGGGAGGAAAAATCATTTCCCTCTACCCTTCCAGGTGCTTGGCTGAGCCATGCCAGTAATAAAGGACAGCTTAACAGGAGAAAAACAAAGTAATTCATAGAAATGGCTGAAGCCATTACCTTAAATACCATCTTCAGCTGAAGACCAAAGAAGACATCGAGAGTTGAGGGAGTCAGGCATGGGAGAGGACCACGAAAAGCACACTCCACGAGAGTAAGGTTGGAATGCAGGTTGAAGTCCTGGTCTGCAGGGATAAGAATTTGGTAACAAAAACTGAAAGGGCTTTTCAAAGCGAGAGGCAACAAGCACCTACTGAGATCCAGAAGAATAGCAGCTTGGGAAGCACTGATTCGGGCAGAAGTCCAAATAGTGTTCTGATTAGGAGACAAAGGCAAGAGGGGTTTATGAGGAGTGGAGGGGGAGCAATTTCATCAATATGGACGAAGGCATTTCCATTGGTTCAGATAACATAACATAGTGATGCTATTCTAAAAAAAAAAGCTTTTGCTTTTTCAGTCCGGTAGTCATAATAACTACTTCTTTGTAATCTGCTACAAACAACTTTTGGGAGGCACAATGTTGCTTTAGGCCCCCTCAAATACTATTTTGTCCTGTTTTAACAAACCAAAGATGGAGGTAAACTTGCCATGCAAGTCTGCCATGGCAGGTCTGATCCATTTAATTTAGATGTTTATTTTATTTTATTTTATTTTATTTTATTTTATTTTATTTTATTTTATTTTATTTTATTTTATTTTATTTTATTTTATTTTATTTTATTTTATTTTATTTTATTTTATTTTATTTTATTTTACTTTACATACTGCCCCAAGGGGCTAACAGATTTTGGGGGGGCACAGTGAGGTGATCAACAGTGGCACTTGACCACAGGCTCCGCCTGTCTTTCTTCTTGGTAGCGTAGGGGTTGGAGGAGCCCGTGGTCCCACTGATGAGCTCATCTGCCAGGCACTTGGCAATGGTCTTGATGATCTGGAAGACAGCCTCATGGGCACCTGTGCACAACAAGCAGCTGGTCTAATTAACCCAGCACAGTGGGGACACCTCCACAGCCTGTTGCCTCACTGTTAAAGCTCGCCCAGTCAGATCAAGTTCTCCCAGGAACCACTGTTGATGATGGCATTCACCAGGACCTGCAGGGGATTCTCGCTGGTGAGCAGCTGGTGAGCAGACGGATGATCTCAAAGGCACACTTGATGATACACAAGGTCATGAGCTTTTTGTCATTGTTTCCCTGAGTATCATTGTTGAGTTGGTGAGGTGTCCACAACAGGCCAACACTCCTTGCAGAAGTGCTTGGTCACATAGTGCC
Source organism: Carollia perspicillata (assembly GCA_004027735.1). NCBI lineage: Eukaryota > Metazoa > Chordata > Mammalia > Chiroptera > Phyllostomidae > Carollia > Carollia perspicillata. The sequence goes on from PVKM010016225.1 coordinate 6,934, forward strand.
CTGCAGTGTGGGTCAGGTTCTTGGCATCCTTCTCCTTCACCGCAATGTAACCCTGCAAGGAAATTTCATTGATCTGCACATCAGCGGTGCCTCACTCCTTCCAAGCTTGATGTTGGGAGCCTCTGCTCTGCAGGAGCGGCTGTCTTCACTGGCCATCCTGACAGCGCAGACAGGGCATCTCAGCTGGTAGGTGTGGACCACTCAACGCCCTGGCACAGATGGGGAGAGCTCACTGGCACCATTTTAAAGTGGCTCCATTTAGCAGATATTTTTTGACAGTTTCCAGAAATTAAATCATCTCCCTCTTCCTGGTACAGCCAAACAGACACTCTTTACAAAAGGAGATTTCCTCTACAATTGTAAATGTCTTTTACAAAGGGTTCCAGCTACTAGGTTTTCAGAACTTCTCCCACGTCTGCTGTTTCTTAAAATTAACCAGCCTAAAATAATCCTTAAGCCAAAGAGACATATTTTGGGGTGACAAATTCTGGACCCTACACCTCCTAGGCTACAAAGCTATACAGTATGCTACTGTACTAAATATACAGTGTGCTATTGTGCTACTGTAGGCAACTATAACACAACAATAAGTATTTGTGTGTTGCACTATGGCATTATGATGCATAGAATGTCACTAAGTGATAGGAATTCTGCAGCTCCATTACAATCTTATGGGACCGCTGTTGTATATGTTGGTTCATCTTGGTCCAAAACATCATGATGTGGTGCAGTTGTGTGTTTTTTTAACTTTGCTGATGATGTTTGATAAATAGTCATTATTATGTTCATTTGTGATTCTTACTAAAAAGCTTATAAAAATCATGCATCTGAATTTATTTGGTATTAATTAAAATAATCTTTTTTTTGTTGGGAGCCAACCAACAGCTGACCCTTGACACAGTCAGGACGGATGAGATGCATCTGCACAGCAGAGGCAGCTGTGGCCGGATTCCCTGTCTGTCTCTTCTTGCATGTCTGTCTTTGTTATTAGTAGGTGGTAGGATTTTTAGACACCTGTATTTCAGGCCCAATGATCCACAGAATTTCAATGAGGTTGTACAAAATGATTTATTGGCCATAGAACAAAAGTCCCCTCTGATGGGGTAGCCCCTAAACATCTAAACGTTGATAGAACAACAGTTCCTCCTATACCTCAGACAGGAATATATATTAATAGAATTAAATAAGTAAAGAAGTAGAGGAAGCTGGTTAACTATTACAAACTAATCACATAGAAACAATTACTAAGGAGTTAGTGTCCTAAAAACATGAAGAAAGATTCTAGGCAAAAAGATAGATAGCTAAGTTAGCCAAGCACAAAGGCCTTTTAATAAAGTTTCCATAACCACTGTCCAGACTAGCATGCCCTTTTGATTTATGCTAAATTCTGAGAACTTGAATAAGCATCTACCCATCAATAGACATTTGAAGCTCTGTACCATACAACTATTTCTAATTGTCTGATTTATAGCCCACCTGGTTGAAATACCCTTTGTTCAGCATAACTGAATCTATAGAACTTCCTGTACGTTTCCAAGTGGCTTCTGTACTGACTCTTTCTGCTTAAATGATCATGCCATGCACCTGTTCCCTGGTTGTCATGTAACAATCTCTATAAAAATAAAGCTTAATCAAACTCCTTTGAGTTCAGCTAGACCCGAGAGGCTAGCTGTTCTCCGGCATCCAATCCGGTGTCCATCTCTTCATTCATCGTCTGCACCGTCCATCCTTCGGGGACCCTGAGACCTGCCGAGGCTGGACCCCGGCACTTTTTCTTTTCTTTTAGGATGTTAATTTAAACTCATCATAGATTTCCAAATATTTTTATTTTATTTAAAAATTTTTTAATTACAATTGGCACACAATATTATACTAGTTTCAGGTATACAATCTGGTGATTGCACATTTATATAACTTATGAAGTGATCACCCTGATAAGTCTAGAACCCATCCGATACCATATATAGTTTTTCAATATTATTGACTATATTCCCTATGCTGTATTTTACATCCCTATAACTCTCTTTATAACTCGCAGTTTGTACGTCCTAATTTCTTCACCTTTTACACCCATCCCCCAATCCCTCTCTATCTGGCAATCATTAATTTTTTTCTCAGTATCTATGAGTTTATTTCTGTTCTGTTTGTTCATTTTGTTTTTTAGGTTCCACATGTAAGTGAAATATGGTGTTTTTCTTTCTCTGACTTATTTAACTTAGCATAATATCCTCTAAGTTCATTCATGTTGTTGCAAATGGAAAAATATCATACTTTATGGCTGAGTATTATTACATTTGTCAACATAGGAAATGTTCAAACCTGTAAGAATGTTTATGAGTTTATTTGAGCCAAAGTGATGACAATTGCTGGGAAGTGAAATCTCAAAGGATTGAGAAAAGGCTCCAGAAAATAGAAGTTCTGCACCTTATTTTACACATTACAATCAGAAGATGTAACTGGATTTCATGAAATCCACTGATGATGGATTAAGGAGGCAGGAAAAAGCAAAGCAGGGAAACCTCTGCAACTGGCTAAAAAGTAAAATGATAGACACACACTTCTTGTACAGAGTTGGGTACGGGATAGTTAACTGTCAACAACATGATAACAAGTGATGAGGGGATTTGTGGTCTTTGCTCAGGTGTGGTATGTTGTCATAGATGCAAAAAGACAACAGACAGGCTCAGTTAAGGTGAAGATTGACCTCTGTCAGGGAAGATTCTAGCCTAGGACCAGACTGCCCACCAGGACTCACTTTTAGTTGGGAAGTTTTCACTTCAGATCATCATGAGTGGTAACTTTAGGTCTCTGAGTTTGTAAGGCCACCACACAGGCCTCCCCTGAGCTTGTCAGGATTAGTATGTGGCCCCTTTTCATCCACACATTGTACCACATCTTCTTTATCCATTTGTCCAACGATGGACACTTAGGTTGCTTTCGTATGTTGGCTGTTGTAAATAATGCTGTATTGAACACAGTGGTACATATATTTTTTCAAATTATTGTTTTCAAATTAGTGTTTTGGATAAAGTGGAATTGCTGGGTCATATTGTAGTTACGTTTTTAGTTTTTTGAGGCAACTCCATACTGTTTTCATCGTGGATGCACCAATCTGTAATCCCAGTAACAATGCATGTGGCTTCCCTTTCCTCCACATCCTCACCAACATTTGTTTGTTGATTTACTTATGATGACCATTCTGACAGGTGTGAGGTAATATCTCACTGTAGTTCTAACTTACATTTCCCTGACGACTCGTGATGTTGAGCATCTTCTATTGGCCATCAGTATGTCTTCTTCAGAGAAATGTCCCTTAAGGTCCTCTGACCATTTCTTTAAGAGGATTTTTCTATGTTAAATTGTATTGTTGAGGCAAAACGAACTCTTACACAATTTGGGGTGACGGAGTAAGCCTTTATTCACATGCGCAGACCCAGAGGAGACAGTCTCCAAATTCTGGGCCCCAAGGAGGGGTTAGGTAGGTGATTAAATACTCTTGTAGCAAGGCAGGAAGAGGTGGGATCACGTGGTACAAGCAGTGAGCACAGGAATGTGGAAGCCAAGGACACAGAAGCAGAGGTCGTAAATTATCTGGGCCCCAGGACAAAGAGATAGAAGGAAATTATCTGGGTCTGAGACAGGAAGTCAACTAATTTAGCAGGTGGTTGTCTGGGGTCTGGGGACCAGCAGGAAGTTATCTGGGATCCAGAACAGAGAGCCAGCTTTATCTTTTATTACAGTATGAGTTCCCTATATATTTTGGATGTTAATCTCTTATCAGATGTACCATCGACAAATATCTTCTTTCATTCAGTAGATTGTCTTTCCTTTCTTTTTTTAATAAAAAGAAAAGACTGATTTTACTTTCAAATTTTTGGAAATAGTCTTCAGAAAAAAACTAAAGTGACAAGAACACATACAAAAACTGAAATCTATTATTGAATGATGAACTCTTAGCAGAGAAAGACTTTTGAAGTATTAGAGTCCTTCTGCTTCTGGAATCACTTCTAAAACATCCCTCACTTATGTAACCAGCCTCCTCAAATCTCTTCCAAGTCTGAGGTACTTCATCTCATAAAAGTAACAAATAACTTGTAATCATTTACAACAAAAGAAAGAATAAAATAGGGGAGGCAAGCCTCTTATGTTACGTTTTTAAAGAAAGGTCACAACCTTGAAGCAGCTTTGCAATATGCAGAGCACAGTACTGGCTTCAGAAAAATTTTTGTGCATGTTCATTATTTAAATGTAACCAGCTGCTACAGTATTCCTCTATAAAAAGTAGCAAGCTATATTCATTCAAATAATTAATTTAATGGTAGTTCATATAGTTTTACACTTGGGAATTTATAAATTATTAATTATTGTGAGATGTCAGCAAATGAAAAATCAATCCTAGATAACAAAACAACTTTCCAATTATATAAATTCTATTTCCTGAAATTTTCCACTATCAGAAGATCCTAATTACAATAATGAAATACATAAAATGGGAACAGTTTAAGTAAATGTGATTATGTGGTTCATTTCAAAAGATCTTACTGGTCCAGCTGCTAGACTTTGAACTTTTTGACAGTTCTTCTGCTGTGCAAAAACTTTTTAGTTTGATGTGGTGTCATTTGTTTATTTTTTGTTTGTTTGTTTCAATTGATCAATGACATATCCAAAAAAACATTACCAAGAGCAATGTCAAAGCATTTACTGCCTATGCTTTCTTCTAGGAATTTTATGGTTTTATGCTTTACATTTAAGTCTTTAACACTTTCGAGTTTATTTTTGTATAAGAAAGTATACATTTGTATAAGAAAGTGTTGGGAACCACCCTGCCTGGTTTCAGAAGCTGTAACCCCCCATGGCTAAGGTTGAGTAAAGGACCTTGGGACCATAAGTCACTAAGGAGACTTGGCAGGGACGCTGCCTCTGCCCCTTTTATTTCACCCTGCCTGGCCCCAGGCTGATGACTGGTTAGCCAATGATGGGTAAGATTCTTCAAGAGAGGGATGACCTAAGAGAGGCATGGTCATGAAGGGGCCCCCAGAAAAGGACTTGAGGGGCTATAGAAAAAGGGGGTCAGGGACCCTCGCCCCTCAGCTTTGTCATAGCCTGGGTCTTCATTCTGTCTGCAAGAAGTCTCCTAATTTCTTGGCTGCCTTACTTCCCCTGCCTGACTTAAGCCTGAAACAATGACAGAGGGCAGTGCAGCCCTGGGCAGGACCAGGCAGTTCCCTGGGGCTATCAGGCCTAAGAAAGAATACATAAAATCCTGTGAAAACTGCTTTGCTAAGAATGCCGTCAATTTTCTGATAAGGGTCCAAGCATAAAATGAGTTTGTTTCCTGATGTCTTATGGCCCTTTAGCTAACTGACCCTGACTCAGAATAAGCCTCATAATTCTTTGAATGTTATCTGTTGTTTGATCCTTACTGCCTGACAATGATTGATGAGCTTTACCTGTTTCCTGTGCAAACTGAACCCAATAAAAGCCCATTAAAGAACAGGCTCAAGACCCTTCTCCTTTGAGAGATTAGCCATCTTTCCTCCCCAAGCAGATCATGTCTTGGTAGACTTATTCTCATCCATGGAGGCTGGGGGGGTCTCTGCAGGACAAAGCTCCCCCACACGGAAGAACTTCCTTGCTGGTTAAAAGTCAGCAGGAGGCTTTCTTTTCTTTTTTTTTTCCCCCAAAGTGAGACAAAAAGACCTGGAGCCGTGAAAGGACCAGAGTCATACCCAAAGAGGGATCACAAGGCTAATCCCAACAACTGAGAAACTGAGACAAATTTCATTTTGATATTCCAGAGAACTTCCATGTTATTGTTTCTGTGTTATTATTTTCTCAATATTTTTACTTCTTTTATTTTATTACTATTTTTTAATTTCTCTTCTTTCTGTTTAGGTTTCTTTGTTTTATTTGTTTGTTTAATTGCATTGTTTGACTGTTTTCCTTGTTCTCTCTTTCATAGTGTATTTTTCATTTTCCTTCTATTGGACTTCCAGCCAAGATGGAGGAGTAGGTAGCACACTGCCTCCTTGCACAACCAAAATAAGGAAAACAAAAAGTTGGAAACAAAATAACAACCAGAACTGACAGAAAATTGAACTGTAAGGAAGTCGGAAAACCAAGGAGATAAAATAGACACATCCATCCAGACTGGTAGGCAAGGTGGAGGCGGGCAGCTGGGTGGAGAGGAGTGTCAGCACAAAACCAGTGGCACCAGGCGCACATGGCACCCCGGGTGCTCAGATGGCAGCGGGCAGATATTGGGCACGCAGGCAGCAGCTGGTAGATCCTGGGTGTGGGGTTGCAACAGGCAGACCCAGAGAGGCTGCGATTGTGAAGCAAGGCACTGCGCACAAGGCGGCTGACTGGGTGGTCCCACATTTGCGTGCAGATAAGCCAAGAGAAACTGGGGAGTGAGACAGACCACACAACCCAGGGTCCCAGCACCTGGAAATAAAGCCTCAAAACACCAATTGAAAACACCTGTGGGGGTTGAGGCGCAGGGAGAGACTCCCAGCCTCAAAGGAGAGTTTGTTAGAGAGACCAACAGGGTGCCAGAACATACACAAGCCCACCCACAAGGGAACCAGCATCAGAAAGGCCCTGTCTGCTTGGGGGAAGTGGCAGAAGGGACTGAAACCTGACAGAGAGTAGAGCAAGCGCCACTGTTTCCTCTCAGACCCCGCCCACACACACAGCGTCACAACCCAGAGACTGGGTTGCCCGACCCTGGTGAACACCTAACGCTCTGCCCCTCATATGCAACAGGCGTGACAAGACCAAAAAAAATGGCCTAAACACAAGAGAAGATCAAAGCTCCATAGCAAATACAACTAAGTAATGAAGAAATAGCCAACCTATCAGATGCACAAAGCACTGGTGATCAGATGCTCACAGAATTGGTTGATTTTTGTCACAAATTAGGTGAAAAAATGAAGGCTACACTAAGGGAAATGAAGGAAAATGCACAGGGAACCAATAGTGATGGGAAGAAAACTGGGACTAAAGTCAATGGAGTGGACCAGGAGGAAGAAAGAAACAACCAAACTGAAAAGAATGAAGAAACAAGAATTCAAAAAAATGAGGAGAGGCTTAGGAACCTCCAGGACATCTCTACACATACCAACATCTGAATTATAGGGGTATCAGAAGGGGAAGAGGAAGCAACAAGGGGAAAACTTATTAGAACAAATAATGAAGGAGAACTTCCCTAATCTGGCAAAGGAAATAGACTTCCAAGAAGTCTAGGAAGCTCAGAGAGTCCCAAAGAAGGTGGACCCAAGGAGGAACACACCAAGGCACAGCATAATTATATTACCCAAGATTAAAATGAAGGAGAGAATCCTAGAAGCAGCAAGAGATGTGGAGACAGTTACCTACAAAGGAGTTCCCATCAGACTGTCAGCTGATTTCTCAAAAGAGACCTTACAAGCAAGAAGGGGCTGGAAAAAAGTATTCCAAGTCATGAAAGGCAAGGACCTACATCCAAGACTGCTCTATCCAGCAAAACTTTCATTTAGAATGGAAGGGCAGATAAAGTGCTTCTCAGATAAGGTCAAGTTAAAGGAGTTCATCATCACCAAGCCCTTATTATATGAAATGTTAAAGGGATTTATCTAAGAAAAAGAAGATAAAAAACAGGTATAGTAAAATGACAGCAAACTCACAATTATTAACAATCACACCTAAAACAAAAACAAAAATAAACTAAGCAAACAACTAGAACAAGAACAGAACCATAGAAATGGAGATCACATGGAGGGTTAGCAACAGGATAGTGGGAGGAGGAGAGAGGAAGAAAGGGTACAGAGAATAAGTAGCATAGATGGTAGGTAGAAAATAGACAGGGGGAGGGCAAGAATAGTATGGGAAATGTAGAAGCTAAAGAGCTTATGATACATGGACATGAACTAAAGGGGAGGAGTGTGGGTGGGACAGGGTGTTCAGGGTGGAGGGGAATGAAGGGGGGAAATGGGACAGCTGAACTAACATAATCAATAACATATATTTAAAATAATTTTTTAAAAAATTTCCTTCTTTCACTTCACTTGTTGGAATAGCACACCACTATAGGTTGTGTACTTTCTGAATAACAAGTAGTTATTCAGATCATATAGTGCTTGTCCTATTATTGTTGTTCCACACAATTGTAAACACTACACACCACCCCTCCATTATCTTAGCCCATTTCACTGTCTTCCAGAACTTTATTACTATTGTGGTAATTCTATTCTCTCTCATACTATACCTATTTCCTATCTTTTACTGTTACTATATCTCATAATCTGACCGGGAGGTCAGTTTTGTGGATTCATCTCACAATCCTTCCCCTCTCTAACAAGTCTTATCTCTTTTCCACCCTTTCTAAAAAGTGGCTAGTTGGGTGAAATATTATGGTTAACACTATACTTATCCAAAGGATATCCTATCTCTTCTCTACAGGTTGGTACTTTAAATCCCATAGAATATACTCCTGCTGTCTTAATCCATTTTGCCTTCCCCCTCCAAATGATCACATAAAAGAGTAGGTGGGATCTGTGAACATCAATATACCTACTGGAAGAGAGAACCCACCAACAAAGGAACCACCAATAGATAATAAAGGAAGGTGGCAGAGAATTGAGTGAAAGCCACACTAAGCTCCACCCAGACCAATTTGGAATTACGACTAAACAGCGGAGAAATTATTCAGAACAAACTACTGAACAACAGCTTGAGAGAAGCCTCATAACCTCAGACAGACAGAAGAACCAGCTTCAACACAACCTGTCCACACTTGCACAACACCATACAAGATGTGATGGGCAGAGTGACCCTCAGTAAACCAGCTGGAGGGAAAGACCCATCAAAGAAAGACCGAACAACAATCAAAACCCAAAGATATACAGAGAGCCAATATAAACGACAAGCTAAGAGTAGCAAGTTCAGGAGATCAAGGTGACTGCACTACTGAATCTCATAGGTCTCCTACCATAGAAATTCACACCATAAGCCCAGGGAATCAGAACAGATCAATTTAAGAAGCAGAGGCTAACAAGAAGAGTCTCGCAAACAATGGGAAGACAAAGAAACAAACCCCGAACAAAAGGAAAGGAGGAAGCCTCAGAAAGAATGTTAAATAAAATAGAGACAAGTCAAACATCAAATATTAAGTTCAAAGCAATGGTTATAAGGAAGCTCAATGAGCTCACAGAGAATTACCAAAAACTATTACACTGCAGTGAATTACCAAATTCACTGCAAATCATATCAACATTAAAAAGAAAATAGAAACAATCAACAAGATCAAAGAGAAAATGAAGAATACAATTTCTGAACTGAAGAACACAGTAGAAGGAATCAAAAGCAGGCTAGGTGAAGCAGAAGATCAAATCAGCAAGCTGGAGGACAAGGCAGAAAAAATATTCAGAAAGAGCAAGAAAAGGAAAAGAGACTCAGAAAGAATGAAGAGATGTTAAGGGAACTGCAGGACAACAGGAAATGTAATAATATCCATATAATAAGGATGCCAGAGGGAAATGAAGAAGAGCAAGGGATAGAAAACCTGTTTGAAAAAGTAATGATGGAAAACTTCCCTAATTTGATGAGACAAAAAGTCACACAAATCCAGGAAACACAGAATCCCAATCAAGAGGAACCCAAAGAGGCCCACTTCTAGACACATCATAATTAAAATGGAAAAATTGCAAGATAAAGAAAGAATCTTAAAGGCAGCAAGGGAGAAACAGGAAGTGACAGCCAAGAGAGCCCTGATAAGGCTAGCAGCTGACTTCTCAACAGAAACACTACAAGCCACAAGGGAATGGAAAGAAATATTCCAAGTAATAAAAAACAAAGGCCTGCAACTGAGACTACTCTACCCATTAAGGCTCTCAATTAAAATGAAAGGCCAAATAAGGAGCTTCCCAGACAAAAGTAGACTCAAAGAATACACCTCCTCCAAACCAGCTCTTCAAAAGATGCTCAAGGGACTGCTTTAAGGAAATGGAAAAAAGTACTGAGAGAGAGAGGAACAGAAGTCCAAAAAATGGAAATGAATAAGTACCTATCAATAATAACCTTAAATGTGAATGGGTTAAATGTTCCCATTAAAAGACAAAATAGCTGAATGAATAAGAAATCATGACCCACACATATGCTGCCTACAAGAAATCCACCTCAGAATGAAAGACCTACACAGACTGAAAGTGAAAGGCTGGGAAAAAAATTCCAAGCAAATGGACAGGAAAAAAAAAAAGCTGGAATAGCAATACTCATATCAGACAAAAGAGATTTCAAAACAAGGGCCGTAAAAAGAGATCCAGAAGGTCACTTCTTAATACTCAAGGGAAGAATCCACCAAGAAAACATAAACATTGTAAATATATATGTGCCCAACATGGGAGCACCCAAATATATAAGGAAAATCTTAGAGGACTTCAAGAAAGATATTGACAACAACACTATTATAGTAGGGGATTTTAACACCCCACTGTCAAAAATGGATAGATCCTCCAAACAAAATATCAACAAAGATATTGAGACATTGAACAATGTCCTAGATCAAATGAACTTAACTGATATATATAGAGCCTTTCATCTCAAAGAAGCAAAATACGCATTCTTCTCAATGTACATGGAACACTTTCAAAGACAGACCATGTGATTGGACTCAAACAAGCCTCAACAAATTAAGAAAATTTAAATCATATCAAGCATTTTCTCCAACCACAAGGGACTGAAACTAGATAACAACCTCAAGGAAAAAACTCAAAAACACTCAAGCTCATGGAGATTAAACAATGATGGGTTAAAAATGAGATCAAGTAAGAAATCACAAAAAGTTTCTGGAAACAAATGAAAATGAACTCACAATGATCAAAAACTTATGGGACACAGCAAAGACAATTCTGAGAGGGAAGTTCATAGTGATACAGGCCTACCTAAAAAAGATAGAAACATTTCAAATAAACAACCTAACCCTACCTCTACAAGAAGGGGAGGAACAACAACAAAGACAGCCCAGAGCTACAAGAAGGAAGGAAATAACCAAGATCAGAGCAGAATTAAATGACATAGAGACTAAAAGCACAATTCCAAGGATCAGTAAATCCAGGAGCTGGTTCTTTGAAAAGATAAACAAAATCAACAAGCCTTTAAGAAGACTCATCAAGAAAAAAAGAGAGTGGACCCAAATAAACACAATTAAAAATGAAAGAGGAGGGATTACAACTGGAACCACAGAAATACAAAGGAGTGTAAGAAATTACTAAGAAGAACTATATGCCAAGAAATTTGAAAACCAGGGTGAAATTGACAAATTTCAGGAAAGATATAATCTTCCAATTGAATGAAGAAGAAGCAGAAAGCCTGAACACACCAATAACAGCTGACAAAATTGAAGCAGTAATCAAAAAACTCCCAACACACAAAAGCCCTGGACTGGACAGTTTTTTCAGGAGAATTCTATAAAGCATTTAAGGAAGGGCTAACCCCTTCCTTCATAGACTATTCCAAAAAATCCAAGAAGTGGGAAGAGTCCCAATCTCTTATTATGAAGTCAGCATCATTGAAAACTCAAAACCATATAGAGACAGAATAAAGAAGCAAAACTACAGGCCAATATCGCTGATGAACATGGACACTAAAATCCTCAACAAAATATTGGCAAAGTGCATCCAGCGATACATTAAAAATATCATACACCATTATCAAGTGGGATTCACCCCAGGAGTGCAAGGAGCGTACAATATTTGCAAATCAATAAATGTAATACATCACATAAACAAAGCATAGACAAAAATCACATGATCACATCAATAGATGCGGAAAAAGCATTTGATAAGGTACAGCACCCATTTATGATAAAAAACACTCAGCAAAGTGGGAATAGAGGGACCATTCCTCAACATAACAAAGGGCGTATATGAGAGACCTGCAGCCAACACCACACCCAACATCATACTCAGTGGACAAAAACTAAATGTTTTCCCACTAAGATCAGGAGAAAGACAAGGACCACTCTTATTCAACATAGTATTGGAAGTCCTAGCCACAGTGATCAGACAACAAAAAAAATAAAAGGCATCCAAATTAGAAAGGAAGAAGCAAAACTGTCATTGCTCACAGATGACATGATAGTGTACATAGAAAATCCTATAGACTCCACCAAAAAACTACTCAACCTAATAAGTGAATTTGGCAAAACAGTGGGATACAAAGTCAATATTCAGAAACCGGAGGCATTTTTGTACACTAAGAATAAAATATCAGAAACGGAAATCAGGAAAAAATCCCATTTGATATAGCAACAAGAAAAATAAAGTACCTAGGAATAAACCTAACCAAGGAGGTTAAAGATCTGTACTCAGAAAACTACACAACACTGAAGAAAGATATTAAGGAAGACACAAACAAATGGAAGCATGTACCATGTTTATGGATTGAAAGAATTAACATCATCAGAATGTTCATACCACCCAAAGCAATTTATAGATTCAACGCAATCCCTATTAAAGTACTAGTGACATATTTCATAGATATAGAATGAACATTTCAAAAATTTATATGGAACCATAAATAACCCCAAATATTCGCAGTAATTTTGAGAAAGAAGAACAAAGTAGGAGGGATCACAAGACTTGATATCAAACTGTACTACAAGGCCACTGTAATCAAAACAGCCTGGTACTGGCATAAGAACAGACACATAGACCAATGGAAGAGAATAGAGAGCCCAGAAATCACCCCAAGTCTCCAAGGTCTATCAATATTTGACAAAGGGGACAGCAACACAAAAGGGAGTACAAATAGCCTCTTCAACTAATGGTGTTGGGAGAGCTGGACGGCTACATGCAAAAAATGAACTCGATCACCAGTTTACACCATATACAAAAATAAACTCAAGATGGATAAAATACTTAAATATAAGTCGTGACACTATAAAAGTCCTAGAGGAAAACATAGGCAGGAAAATCTCAGATATATCACACAGCAGTATTTTCACCAATATGTCCCCTAGAGCAGGGGACATAAAGGAAAGAGTAAACAAATGGGATCTCATCAAAATAAAAAGCTTCTGCATGGCTAAAGAACACAGCATTAAAATTAAAAGAGAACTAACTGTATGAGAAAACATAGTTGCCAATGATACCTCAGACAAGGGTTTGATCTCCAAAATATATAAAGAACTCACATGACTCCACTCCATGAAGACAAACAACCCAATTACAAAATGGGCCCTGGCTGGTGTGGCTCAGTGGATTGAGCACTGAGCTGTGAACCAAAGTATTGCCAATTCGATTCCCAGTCAGGGTATATGCCTGGGTTGCAGGTCAAGTCAGGTCCCCAGTAGGGGGCATGAAAGAGGCAACCACACACTGATGTTTCTCTCTTCTCTCTCTCTCCCTTCTCCTCTGTCTAAAATAAATAAACAAAATATTTTTTTAAAAATGGGCAAAAGACCTAAACAGACACTTCTACAAAGAGGACATACAGAGGGTCCAGAAGCATGAAAAGATGCTTAGCATTACTAGCCATCAAAAGACACAAATTAAGACCACAATGAGATACCATTTTACACCAATCAGAATGGCCATCATAAACAAAGCAACAGACAACAAGTGTTGGAGAGGATGTGGAGAAACGGAGACCCTAGTACTGTTGGTGGGAATACAGACTGCTACAACCACTATGGAAAACGGTATGGAATCTCCCCAGAAAACTAAAAATGGAACTGTCTTTTGACCCAGCAATTCCACTGCGGGGACTATATCTTTTTTTTTTTTCTGTTTTTTATTCCCATCCCAGTCCACCCCCTGCCCCAGTGCTCCCCACCTCCCTCCCATTTCCACCCTCCTTAGTTTTTGTCCATGTGTCCTTTATACTTGTTCCTGTGACCCCTTCCCCTTTCCCCCTGAAATTCCCTCTGGTTATTCTCAGCCTGTTTTCTATTTCAATGTCTTTGGTTATATTTTGCTTGCTTGTTTGTTTTGTTGTTTAGGTTCCTGTTAAAGGTGAGATCATATGGTATTTGTCTTTCACCATCTGGCTTATTTCACTTAGCATAATGCTTTCCAGTTCCATCCATGCTGTTGCATAGGGTAGGAGCTCCTTTCTTTCTGCTGCATAGAATTCCATTGTGTAAATGTACCACAGTTTTTTGATCCATTCATTTACTGATGGGCACCTAGGTTGCTTCCAGCACTTGGCTATTGTAAATTATGCTGCTATGAACATGGGGTGCATAGGTTCTTTTGGATTGGTGTTTCTGGTTTCTTAGGGTATCAACCTAGCAGTGGAATTGCTGGGTCAAAAGGCACATCCATTTTTAGTTTTCTGAGAAAATTCCATACTGTTTTCCATAGTGGTTGTACCAGTCTACACTCCCACCAACAGTGTACTAGGGTCCCCTTTTCTCCACATCCTCTCCAACACTTATTGTTTGTTGCTTTGTTTATGATGGCCATTCTGATCGGTGTGAAGTGGCATCTCATTGTAGTTTTATTTTGCATCTCTCTGATAGCTAGCGATATTGAGCATCTTTTCATGTGTTTCTGGATCCTCTGTATGTCCTCTTTGGAGAAATGCCTGTCCAAGTCCTTTGCCCATTTTCTAATTGGGTTGCTTGTCTTCTTAGAGTGGATTCGTGCAAGTTCTTTGTATATTTTGGAGATTAAACCCTTGTCTGAGGTATCATTGGCAAATATGTTTTCCCATACAGTTGGTTCTCTTTTTATTTTAAGCTGTTTTCTTTGGCCATACAGAAGCTTTTTCTTTTGATGAGATCCCATTTGTTTATTTTTTCCTTTATGTCCCTTGCTCTAGGGGACAAATCAGTAAAAATGTTGCTGCGTGAAATATCTGAGATTTTCCTGCCTATGTTCTCCTCTAGGGTTTTAATGGTGTTCCGGCTTATATTTAAGTCTTTTATCCACCTTAAATTTATTTTTGTGTATGGTGTAAATTGGTGCTCAAGTTTCATTTTTTTGCACATAGCTGTCCAGTTCTCCCAACACCATTTGTTGAAGAGGCTATCTTTATTCCATTTTATGTTGCTGCCCCCTTTGTCGAATATTAATTAACCATAGAGACTTGGGTTTATTTCTGGGTTCTCTATTCTGTTCCACTGGTCCATGTATCTGTTTTTATGCCAGTAGCAGGCTGTTTTAATTACAGTGGCCTTATAATACAGTTTGGTATCAGGTATTGTGATCCCTCCTACTTTGCTCTTCTTTTTTTAAAGTGCAGCAGCTATTCAGGGTCATTTATGGTTCCATATAAATTTTTGAAGTGTTTGCTCTATGTCTGTGAAATAAGCCATTGGTACTTTAATAGGTATTGCATTGAATCTATAAATTGCTTTGGGTATTATGGACATTTTGATGATCTTAATTCTTCCAATCCATGAACACAGTATATGTTTCCATTTGTTTGTCTTCCTTGATTTCTTTCTTCAGTGTTTTGTAATTTTCTGCATACAGGTCTTTTACGTCTTTGGTTAGGTTTATTCCTAGGTATTTTATTTTTCTTTTTGCTATATCAAATGGGATTTTTTTCTTGATTTCTGCTTCTGCTGTATTATTATTGGTATACAAAAATGCCTTTGATTTCTAGATATTGACTTTGTATCCTGCTGTTTCGCCAAATTCATTTATTAGGTCAAGAAGTTTTTTGGTGGAGTCTATAGGATATTCTATGTACACTATCATGTCATCTGCAAATAATGACAGTTTTGTTTCCTTTTTTCCAATTTGGATGCTTTTTATTTCCTTTTCTTATCTGATCACTGTGGCTAGGACTTCCAATACTATGTTGAATAGAAGTGGTGAAAGTGGACAACTTTGTCTTGTTCCTGATCTTAGTGGAAAAGCTGTTAGTTTCTGCCCATTGAGTATGATGTTGGTTGTAGGTCTCTCATATATGGCCTTTATTATGTTGAAAAATGCTCCCTTTATTCCCACTTTGCTCAGTGTTTTTATCATAAATGGGTGCTGTACCTTATCGAATGCTTTTTCTGCATCTATTGATATGATTATGTGTTTTTTGTCTTTGCTTTTGTTTATGTAGTGTATTACATTTACTGATTTGTGAATGTTGAACCATCCTTGCAACCCTGGGATGAATCCAACTTGGTCATGGTGTATTATCTTTTTAATGTATTGTTGGATGCAGTTTGTCAATATTTTATTGAGGATTTTAGCATCTATGTTCATCAGCGATATTGGCCTGAAGTTTTCTTTCTTTGCTGTGTCTTTATCTGGTTTTGGGATTAGGATGATGTTAGCTTCATAAAAAAGAGTTTGGGAGTCTTCCATCCTTTTGAATTTTTTCAAATAGTCTATGAAGGATAGGGGTTAGCTCTTCCTTAAATGTTTTGTAGCATTCTCCTGTGAAACCTTCTGGTCCAAGGCTTTTGTGTGTCAGGAGTTTTTTTATTACTGCTTCAATTTCGTCTGCTGTTATTGGTCTGTTCAGGCTTTCTGCTTCATCTTCACTGAGTTTTGGAAGATTATATTTTTCTAGAAATTTGTCCATTTCACCTAGGTTTTCAAATTTCTTGGCATACAGCTCTTCATAGTAATGTCTTACAACCCTTTGTATTTCTGTGGTGCAATTGTAATCTCTCCTCTTTCATTTCTAATTGTGTTTATTTGGGTCTTCTCTTTTTTTCTTGATGAGCCTGCTTAAGAGCTTGTTGATTTCATTTATCTTTTCACAGAACCAGCTCCTTGATTCATTGATCCTAAGAATTGTGCTTTTGGTCTCTATGTCATTTAATTCTGCTCTGATCTTGGTTATTTCCTTCCTTCTACTAGCTCTGGGCTGTCTTTGTTGTTGTTCCTCGAGTTCTTGTAGGCATAGGGTTAGGTTGTTTGTTTGAAATATTTCTACCTTTTTTAGGTAGGCCTGTATTGCTATGAACTTCCCTCCCAGGACTGTCTTCACAGTGTCCCATAAGTTTTGAGTTGTCGTGAGTTCATTTTCATTTGTTTCTAGAAACTTTTTGATTTCTTCCTTGATTTCATTCTTGACCCATTCACTGTTTAATAGCATGCTATTCAATCTCCATGATTTTGAGTGTTTTGGGTTTTTTCCCTTGGGGTTGGTTTCTAGTTTCAGTCCCTTGTGGTTGGAGAAAATGCTTGGTATGATTTCAATTTTCTTGAACTTGTGAGGCTTGTTTTGTGTCCTGTCATGTGGTCTATCTTTGAAAATGTTCCATGTGTATTTGAAAAGAATGTGTATTCAGCTTCTTTGGGATGAATGGCTCTATATATATATCCGAGGGCTCTCTCTATATATCCGTTAAGTCTATTTCATCTAGGGCTTTGTTCAATGTCACAACATCTTTGTTGATATTTTATTTGGAGGATCTGTCCATTTTTTACAGTGGGGTGTTAAAATCCCCTACTATAATTCTGTTGCTGTCAATATTTTTCTTGAAGTCCTCTAAGATTTTCTTTATGTGTTTGGGTGCTCCCATGTTGGGTACATATATATTTACAATGTTTATGTCTTCTTGGCGGATTCTTCCCTTGAGTATTATGAAGTGAACTTCTGGGTCTCTCTTTATGGCCCTTTTTTTGAAGTCTATTTTGTCTGATATGAGTATTGCTACCCCAATTTTTTTTTCCTGTCCATTTGCTTGGAATATTTGTTTTCGGCCCTTTACTTTCAATCTGTGTAGGTCTTTTGTCCTAAGGTGGGTCTCTTGTAGGCAGCATATGTGTGGGGCATGTTTTCTTATCCGTTCGGCTATTCTATGTCTTTTAATTGGAGCATTTAATCCATTTACATTTAAGGTTATTATTGATAGGTTCTTATTCATTGTCATCTTCGTACCTGTGTTCCTCTCTCTGTCTCTCTTTTCTTTCCTTTCCTTAAAGCAGACTATTTAGCATGTTTTGCAGAGCTGATTTGGTGGAGGTGTATTCTTTTAGACTTCTTTTGTCTGAAAAGCTCCTTAATTGGCCTTTTATCTTGATTGAAAGTCTTGCTGGGTAAAGTATCCTTGGTTGTAGTCCTTTAGTTCTCATTACTTGGAATATTTCTTGCCATTCTCTTCTGGCTTGAAACGTTTCCATTGAGAAGTCAGCAGCTAACCTTTTTGTGGCTCCCTTGTATGTTACTTCCTTCTTCTCCCTTGCTGCCTTTAAGATTCTCTCTTTGTCTTGGAATTTTGCCATTTTATTATGATGTGTCTAGATGTGGGCCTCTTTGGGTTCCTCTTGATTGGGACTCTCTGTGTTTCTTGGATTTGTGTGACTTTTTCTCTCATCAGATTAGGGAAGTTTTCCATTATTACTTTTTCAAATAGGTTTTCTATCCCTTTTTCTTCTTCTCCTTCTGGTATCCCTATTATTTGGATATTATTACATTTCATATTGTCTTGTATTTCTCTTAATCCCTCTTCATTTTTTCTGAGCCTCTTTTCCTTTTCCTGCTCTTTCTGGGTGTTCTTATCTATTTTGTCCTCCAGCTCGCTGATCCAACCTTCTGTTTCATCCATCCTGCTTTTAATTCCTCCTACTGTGTTCTTCAGTTCAGATATTGTATTCTTCATTATCTCTTGGCCCTTGTTGATATTTTCTATTTCCTTTTTCATATTGATATAGTTTGCAGTGAGTTCATTGTATCTTCCTTGTAGTTTCTGGTAGTTGGCTGTGAGCTCATGGAGCTTCCTGATGACCATTGCTTTGAACTCAACATCTGATAGTTGAGTTGCCTCTATTTCGTTTAGCATTCTTTCTGAGGTTTCCTCCTTCCTTTTCATTTGGGGATTGTTTCTTTGTCTTCCCATTGTTTGTGAGAATCTTCTTATTAGCCTCAGCTTCTCAGATTGATCTGTTCTGGCTCCCTGGGTTTATGGTATAAGCTTCTCTGATAGAGTACCTATGAGGTTCAGTGGAGCAGTCTCCTCAGGTATCCTAGTGTTCACTGCTTCTACCTCTTCTTTGCAATCCATTGGAGGGGTAAGGCAAAATGGTTTAATACAGCAAGAGAGTACTCTATGTTATTTACAGTAGCAGCCAGTAAAGAATAGATAGGAAATCATTTGGCTATACGTAGTGTTAACCATGATATACCACCCAACAAGTCACTTTTTAGAAACAGTGGAATGAAGGTAAGTCTCTTGTTGGGGAGGGAAGGGTTGTGAATTAGATCTAGAAAGCAGTGAGGTTGTGAGATGTCAGATTCTGAGGTAAGGTGAGAATAAAGGATAGTAAATAGGTGTAGTGAATGAGAGAATAGAGTTAGCTGCAGCAGTAATGGAGTTCAGAAAACCGTGAAGTGGGCTAGGAACTTGGAGGGGTGTTGTGAAATATTTACAATAGTGTGGAACAGCTATTACTTACAATAATATTAGAGCGATAATCATATGACAGAATCTATGGAATCTAGATACCAAGAATAAGGAGTGTCGGACCTTCAGGAGTGTGCTGATGTAACACAGGTGAAGAGAAGGACAGTAAATTAACAATACACTATGACTGAGAGAACAGGGGAAACCTGTCACTCGATACAATATACCCAGCCAAACAAAGAAGATTAAACGGAAGGAAGAGGAATACCAAAATATTATTCAAATAAAAGATGTAAGAATAAGGTAGAAATAATGATGCAGATATGCAGTATCTTGCAGTTTCCTTGTAATAGCAAAGTGAAATTTGTCGGTCTCAACTGTTAGGATGCCCCCTCTTTGGGACCAACTCTGGTCTTTTCACAGTTCTGGTTTTCTTTGTCACATTTGTGCATATTTTTTTTTAAAAAAAGCAGACTAAGGAAGGTAGAAGAAATAAAATTGGAAAGAAAGCAAGAAGGAATAAAATAAGAAATAAGGAAAGAGGTAAAAAGCGTTAAGACATAAAAAGTAAAAATTAAAATATAAAAAATTTCTTTGGAAAAATCAAACAAACAAACACACACACACTTACACACCAGGGAAAACAAAGAAAAAATAAGCAAACACAGAAAAAAGAACAAAAATTAAAATTAAAATAAAAAAAAAAAAGAAAGAAACCCTCTGGCTGGTTTCAAACTGGTCAGACCAATTTTTCTGTTCTTGCTGGCTGCAGCAGACTGAGGGGTGGGTTTATAGACATGCTCTCTGGGTCCCCGGGTCTCCCGGTCTCCATCCACAGGCACGCCCCTCTGA
>PVKM010016226.1:0-27058 GCA_004027735.1 Carollia perspicillata
TTAACAGTGACTTTTCCATGTGAATGGCTGGTTGTGGCTCATGCTTCACAACTTCCTAAATCCACTGAAACAAGCAACAGCCAGCCCCAGTGAGCCTCTAGCCCCCTGTACCTCTAGCTAAGTGGCCACAGGCCCAACCCTAGCAGCAGCCAGCCTTGGATCACAGCTTGGCCTTACCTGGGAGTCTCCAAGCCCAGCACAAGTAGCAGCCATCTCAGATTGCTTTATAGTTCAGTCAGGGTGGCCCCAGGCAGAACAGAGGTGAGCACTGACCTTGGCCTGCACCACCCGGGAAACCCCAGGGCCTGTGCACCCAGTGGACAGCTACAGACCACACTGGAGTGCCACCACACTGGCCCTGAGCTGCTGATCCTCCACAGAAGACAGAGGTTGGTGGTCAGTGGTCAAAACCAGTCCTTGCAGCTGACTGGCATGGGTAAAACCCTCCGACTGACCTGCCAACAACAATCAAGGCTCAAGTACAAGAGGAGGGTGTACTCAGCTCAGATGAAGGACACACCTCGAGTACCCAGCTTGAGTGATAGGGGAGGCCGTACCACTGGACCCCACAGGACACCTACTGCATTAGAGCACACTGCCAAGACACAGAGTCAGAGCAGCTCTACCTAATATAGAGAAACAAATGCAGGGAGGGAGACAAAGAAATGTAGCCCAAATGAAAGAATGGATCAAAAGTCTAGAAAAAGAACTAAACAAAAAATGGAGATAAGCAATCTATCAAATGCAGAGCTCAAAACACTGGCTATAAGGACGCTAAAGGAACTTAGTGAGGACTGCAAAGGCATAAAAAAGATCCAGTCAGACACAGAGGATTCACTGATTGAAATAAAAAACAATTTACAGGGAAACAACAGTAGAGTGGATGAAGCTGAGAATCAAATTAATGATTTGGAACATAAGGAATCAAAAAACCACTAATCAGAACAAGAAGAAGAAGGAAAAAAAACTGAGGAGAGTACAAGCAGCCACTGGGACAACTTTAAGCATTCCCACATTTGTACCACAGGGATGCCAGAAAAAGAAAAAGAGTAAGAAATTGGAAATGTACTTGAAAAAAAATAGTGAAAGAAAACTTCCCTAATTGGTGAAGGAAGTAGACTTGCAAGTCCAGGAAGCACAGAGCCTCCGGAATAAGATGGATGGGAAGCGCCCACTCTAAGACACAACCTAATTAAAATGCCAAAGGTCACAGATAACTACAGAATCTTAAAAGCAGCAAAAGAAAAGCAGTTAGTTACCTACAGGGGAGTTCCCATAAGACAGTCAGCTGATTCCTCAAAAGAAACTTTGCAAGCTCGAAGGAATTGGCAAGAAATATTCAAAGTCATGAAAAGCAGGGACCTACAGCCAAGACTGCTCTACCCAGCAAAGCTATCATTTAGAATCAAAGGGCAGATAAAGAGCTTCCCAAACAAGAAAAAAACTAAAAGAGCTCATCATCACCAAACCATTATTATATGAAATGTTAAAGGGACTTATTTAAGAAAAAGAAGATCAAAACTATGAACAGTAAAACAGCAATAAATACACATCTATCAACAACTGAATCTAAAAAAAACCCTAAGCAAACAAGAAGAGCAGAGACAGAATCTTGGATACAGGGAGTGTTTTGATGGTTGCCAGGTGGAAGGGGTGTGTGGGGGAATGGATGAAGAGGTGAGACGATTAAGAAGTACAAATATGTAGTTACAGGTAGCCATGGGGATGTCAAGTACAGCGTAGGAAATGGAGCAGCCAAAGAACTTATACACACAACCCATGGACATGAACAATGGTGTGGGGACTGCCTGAGGGAGTGGAGGGGAGCTGGGTGGAGGAGGACAAAGGGGGAAAAATTGGGACAACTGTAATAGCATAATCAATAAAATATCATTTAAAACATAAAAATAAATAAAAATAAAGTTAGGGCAGTGCACAGAAAAACATGTAGAATTTATGAATGACATATGATTTGCCCTACCGATATGGCTGACTAATGCTTCGTCCAAGCAGGTACGGTTTTCCCCTTTTGGATAAATTCTGAAGATATTTTTGTATTCTATTTCCCTCTTCACTCCTGTTTCTTTGATCAAAGGTAAAATGCTCTTAAGAAATAACCGACTATTACCGTGTGGAGCACAAAGCACAGAGCGCACAGGGTGCTCACAGATCTGCAGAGCAGAGCGGGTGCCCGCGCGCGAGCAGAGGCCCCGACCTCCCCGCCGAGCCCCCGCCGCCTCACCCCACCGCTCCTGTCTGAGCCCTCTCCAACAGCGCCGCCACCCTGCTCACTGCTTCCCGAACACGCATTGGCAAATGCGTCCTTCCACCAAAAATCCTCCCCATTTATGGTTGCTGGTTAAAATAACGACTGGCCAGTTAAATTTTAATTTCAGATACACAATGAATAACATTTAGTGTAAGTATGTCTCAAATGTTACATGGAACATATACTTTTATTTGCCAGATCTGGCACCCTATCCCCTAATCCTCTCTCAAATCCTACCATTCTTTAGGGGCCAGCCCAAACTCTAATTTCCTTATCAAGAAGTTGCATTCTTTGGAACTCCTTCAGTGACACTGATGTCAACTGAACCCCAAGTACTTTGGGGGTGGCTGTTCTAATACTGTCACCAGCCATTACCCTACTCCTTCCTCACTACCTAACATTCTCTACAAGGGCAGAGACTGGCCCCCAGACCCAGCCCAGCGCCACGCGCTCCAAGGCGGATGTTGCAGACTTCTGAGAAAGTGGGTGCTAATCTTGTGACCTGAGGTCACACTACAGCTCCTGAATAAAGGCAGTTCACCTCTGTAATCAAGTCAGTTACTGAATGATCCCCTCCCCACACTCACCCCCAACCCGACCCCCCACCTCCTGGTCATGTCAAATGCTTAGAATGGTGGAAGAAATCACATTAAATCTCACGGATCATGAGCTTGCACAGCAATTTAAAAGAAGGACAAGTCCAAACAAAGCTGAAAGTTCACTCTGGGGTGGGTGTTTCATTGGCTCAGCTGCATCCCAGGACAAGGAGGGCCTCTAGCGAGAACACGTGCTTGGTGCCAACGCCCGGGGGAATGGTTTCTGTCCAAACTGCTCCTCTGAACTGCTTAACCTTTGTAAGGGGGGTTCAGATAACCCAAAGGTATCAGATCAACCCAGGCTGTTGGGGGGATTTAAACTTAATTCCAAATGACATGGAATAATAAACAACGCTGCACTGGCCACGACCGAGTTTCCGCCGCCAGGTCTGGTGGTGGTGGTCTGGCTTCCACCAATCACTCCATTGTCACACACCCCAGGGGGCAGGAACAGCCATGTCCTTCATCACTGAGCCCTCCTCGCCTAGCTCATCGGTGCTCAGGGGGCCACTGGACAGACAGAGGGAGAGGGGAATGAAGTGAACTTGGGCAGTGAGTGCCAAGTCCCAGAAGTAAGGAAGATGTTAAGATGTCACTAGCAACTGCCTGAAGGGACACCTTAATAATAGCGAGGACAAAGATCAGGAGGATGTAAGAGCCAACAGCTGGTCGTGCACGCCTGGCACAGTGGTCCTGTAAAGTCTACCCGCATCCCTCCACTAACCCTCTGAACAGCCCTACACACCACCGATCAAGCTACCACTCCCTGTGTAAAGAAGGGGGGAAGTAGGGCCTGGGAGAAGTAACTTGTCCACAGCCACGAGCTACGAGCCACCGTCTAAGAAAGCACATGTAGAACACACCACAGCCAGGTTAAAACACAATCGCATCTTGCTGCTGCCCCCAAACTGAATCCTTTTCCACCATCCAACCCAACAGCTGATCACATGAAAAGAGATACAAATCAGACGTTTCCGGCCACAAGTGAGATTTGTGTTTGTGCCGCCATATGGTTCTACTTTGCCTCTTCCTTTCTCCATTAGTTATTAATGTTGAAAAAAATTGTTCAACCAGAAAAAGAAACTTGAGATGAACCCTTAAAAAAGCACAAAAGCCAGACCAGTTCAACTCCATGGATAATCTAATCCACGGCGCCCTCGTCTTTAAGAAGTGTGCCCTTGTACCTCGGTTTTTTAAATAATGGCCAAATGAACACATTCCGTCTTTTGATCTGCCCGCTGGCTGGGTGCCCGCCACCAGAGAGATAAGAATCAAAACCAGACCCTGTTCGCCGGGTTGCACACTCAGATGAGTAATGCTGGTGAAATCACGGCTGGGCAGAGTCCTGGCCAGCCCCACTCCCCCCATCACAACAGCCCACTGAGCAGTGCTCAGGGCACTGAAGTTCCCTCCCGGTGGCCAGCAGAGGTCTCTGCTTGCAATGCGTTCCTTTTATTTTTCCCAAGACCCAGAAACTTTTACCTTTTTTCCCCCAATTAAAAAATAATTGCATACCCTAGCCGGGTAGCTCAATTGGTTCGAGTGTTGTCCCTATACGCTAAGGCTGTGGGTTCACTCTCCAGTCAGGGCACAGACAAGTCAACCAATAAATGCATTAATAAGTAGAACAACAAACCAATGCTTCTAAGTCAATTTAAAAATTTTTAAGTGTTTTTAGTGATACATACGCTAGTGTCAGAAATAATCTACAGGGTGCCATTCAGTCCTGACAGTTGGTGTGGGCAAAGCACCATCCCTGAAATCAAACATGCGTTCAAATCCTTGGCCTGCCACCTCCCGGCTAAGTGTAAGCCTTCTAAACCTCAGGTCGGGAGGCTACAACACCTGCCTCACAGAGAAACTCATTCCACTCCCTGAACACTCAGCGCCCGCACCAGGCACGTGGCAGGGGCCGTGGACCCAGCAGCAGACGAGGCAGACACCTGCAGCTCCGCTCCCGCAAAGCACATTCCAGCACCCGAACGTGTCACCACAGGATAAAAGCCACACCTCGCTCTCAGGTGAGGCTGGTGCCCTGCATGGCCCCAGGACCTGACTGGCCAACACAGCTCCCACCGGGTGGAGTGGGGCCGGAAGCAAAACTCGCAACTCTGACCCAGCTCTTCCAAAGCCGGGAGCCACCCGGTCAACAAAGCTCCCTCCACCCAGCAGGGCTCAGAGGGAAGGGGTGAGGAGAGAAGCCAGCTGGGGAGAACTCGGGTCTGCGTGGACAAAGCCCCTGCACCCAGGGGCCAGGCCAGCACAGACACAGGGAGCTGCCACCAGGAAGGGGCTACACTGCAGCCACTCCAGGACGGCAGGTGGGGACCCCGCACCCACCACTCAGCACAGAGCCTGGCAAGAAACGGGCACTCTGATCCTGCTGGACCGAAGGCCTCTCAGGCCTCCACCTTCAACAACACACAGAAGGGGGCCTGCAAACCATTTCCGATCCAGCCCCACTATTCTTAATAGGAGAGAAATGTACAATGCGCATTATGGATGTACATGCCAGGGGCGTCGTAAGACGTGAGACCCAGCCTCTACTCTAATTGAGCTGTCAGCCGACTCAGAGAATGATGTTCTTTAAGTACTGACGATATTCTTCATTTGAAGACTGTAATCTGTAGTATGTACCACCAATGAGAACATCATTAACATGCACGTTCAGTGTCAGAAGCAATTTCCCAATTTCGGGAACATGAAAACATGAGTGAACCGCGGGCAACTGGTGCACACCCAGCAGACCAAGCGCTCGAGCTCCGGAGGCGCCGGGGCTACAGTTACTGACGGTCCTAACACAAAGGAAGCGCACCAGCATCAGGCAATCGTTTGTTTTTGTTTTTTTGACCAACAAATGTTTTCTTCTACTTAGAAACCCATTTTTCACAAGCCATTAACAACAAAGAGCTTTCTCAAGAAACAAGCCCCTCCTCTCTTTTCTTAGGCAGGTGCCCCAAACCACTCCAGAGATAAACAATGTTACACAAAGGCAAACTTCCTGGGCTGGGTTTCAGGCATTCATACTCAAGGCTGAAAAGCTCTGCCTTTTGGAAGCTTGCAGCCTGGAATAAGGGGCCAGAAGGTTTTCTAAAGGAAGGGTCAGGAAGGGGCAGAACAAAGAGAAGACAAGTTGAAAGGAGAAATTAAAATTGCTGCATGTGAGTCAACCAGGGCACACACAAGGCTCCTGTTTTCCACAGGTAACCCTACGCTTCCTTGAGGGATGAACCAGGTGCCGGGAGCCTAGTTAACCACTCCTTGCCCAGGAGCACAACGCATCACCTGTGTCTGCAGAGAGGCGGCAGGGTCTTTCTAAGCGACTGCTCCTCTTAATTAAGGACTGGTCCCGGAGGGACGGAGCACAATACACAAGCAGCTTCAAGAAGCCAGGGTGGTAAACTCACCGGATACACTGCCCTGGACTGAGAACCACACTGTAGTCACCGAATTGGTATCAGAAGCTGCCACTTATGGGTGGGCGACTGCCTCTGCCTCAGGGCAGCAAACAGGGAGGAGCACCAGGTGGGCTTAAGCCTCCACTGCAGTCTGACGGTCCCATGCCTGCCCCTCCACTCGGATGGTCTCTCCACACCAGGCCACTCCCCACCAGGAACATCCATCCTTCCCCCCAGTGCCACCTAATGACTCTCAGTGTCCTTCAAGGTCTGCCTCTTCCCCTGGTTCTCGAAGCCCCCTGAAAGGGTGCAACTCCTTCTTGTCTAAGCTCGTACAGCTCCACACAGATCAGAGGGGGTGTCTTGCCCCCCTCTGGGCAGGGGCAAGCTGCCTGGACTGCCTGGTGCCTAGCATCGGTAGGGCCTCCTAAGTGTTCGTGGGATCGGGCTGAACTGTGGAAACCCGGGCTGAGTTCTGATCTTTTGAAGCTCAGGCGCATGCAGAGGGAAGCCAGCCCCCCCAATGTTCTCCGGGGCCTCCCCTAGAGATGGGACTGTGGACCGGCTGGGTGGGTGGGTGGAAGAGTATGAGAAAGAGAGACTGATGTCCGGGATTGGTGCTGCAGTTCCGTGACCACCGGTCTCCCAAGTCAGAGGGAGACTCAAGCTCTCGCACCCTTGGGGTGTGGATGACTGACCACCCGTGGGGCTGGCCCGATCCTCACACTCCTCGGGCGCCACCAGAAGCCCAGTGACAGCCTTGGCTGTGAAAGGGGGAGAGAGCTGCAATCCTGTTCCGGGACGGCCCTGGGCCCTGATTTCCCAGTCTAGGTTGTTCAAGTATTGTTGTAACGGCTGCATTCTTATGTCACCTCAATCTTTTGGGGGGAAACCAGGTAAAAAATACATGGGAACAGCTCATTTATGACACTGCAATTTTGCAGGTGGGAAGGGACCCCCACCCTCTAGCTCAGCACCCATACGGGGCTCACTGAAACCCATACGACACCCCCACCCCCCAGAGCAGGAGCCCTCAACCACTCCGCTGGGGCCCCTGGGGCACGCTGCCTGGCAAGTAATCCTGGCAAAAATATTTCAGCTGAAAGAATCATCCACTGAATGGTGGCAGAGAGGAGTACTTGGAGAAAGTGGGGTCATGCATGATTAGATAAGTGTGAACCCCTCTCCTAAAAAATGCCAGTGATGAAAAATGCAGTCCATTTCATCACTGAGTGCTCAGGTGTAGACTCAACCTCGGGTTTCATAAAACGTGTGTGAAACCACAGTGAAGCTTCCCCCGAAAGCTATGAACAGACCACTGCCACAGAAAGATCAGAGTGAGGTTCTGGGAGGGAAATCTTTTGACACGAGGGGACACAGAACAACTGACCCAGGAGGGGTCCCCATGCCGATCAGGGCAGACTGCTGCACATCACCCATGTGTCACAGCGGAGGGGGCGCTCCAGGGAAGAAATCACGTGTGTTCAGTCAGCAGTAAAGGGACAGCATGGTGAAATGTGAAAAGGAATCATCAAGCCAGGCCAAACATGGGCGGTGACCACTCGGGAAGCATTTGGGATTGTGAAAGCCCACAAAACACCCTCAAATACAGGAGGGTTTTCTCAGGTCCCAAGGTGAGGGAACAGGAGGAGGTTTCCGGAGTGAGCTTCCACGGACACAAGCAATCTCACTGCGACTCCTGAGGCTTCGAGATGAGCAGGCCAGGCCAGGCACACCTCACCCCAGGGGTTCTAAGAGCCACCCAGGAGGCTAAGGACCTGTGAAGCAGCAGCAGGGGCTCAGGGCCACGATGCCACTGGGTCACAAACCAGTGTGCTGGCTCCTTCCACCACATCCTCTCCCCAGACTCTTAAGGCCACAGACTTCTGAACAGCCCACAGTCTACCAAAACCTCAGTGACGCCGATGGCTCCTTCCCAGTGGTGGTGTCAGTGCCACTCGTGCGTCGGAGAGGGGCCTGGGCCAGCACCGTCTGCCACGGAGTGTGAGGTGCTCCCGGAACAAGCCAGTGTTCTGTCTGGCTTATTTTACCCCCTTAGCCTAGAAATCACCCTGGTCGACAGGCCACAGTGTTGCACACTGAATTCCTTCTACTGAATAAATGTCTCAAATAAGGTTTTGTTTCAACTTCACTGACTCATCCAGTGACAATGACCATGCACGGGCAGAGAAAAATCTGAAGGTCTTCCTCCTGGGGAGGCAGTCCCTCCACCCAGCAGCAACCAATGCGTCCCCCTGGCTGTCTGGATCTCTCCATTCCCAGGGCGCCCGTTTCTCCACGTTGGCTCATTAGGAAGCAAAACTCAGAGCGGAGGCTCCTGACAAAATTCACCCGAACATATGTGCAACTCAACAGTGCCCCGCCCTCAAGGAGCTCCAAGTCTAAGAGGAGGGAGGGGCACAAAAGAAGTACCAGGTGCCACGGAAACGAGAACAGGGTCGTTGGGGAACGGTGATGGGATTAAGAAGCACTAACTGGCAGTCACATGGGCACGGGGATGTAACGTGCAGCAGAGGGAACATGGTCAACACATTACAGTAACTACCTAGGGAGCCAGGTGGGCACTCGAGGTATCGAAGGGAACACTATACGAAGGTCTACGGGCTATGCTGCACACTCGAAACTGATACAAAATAGTGCTGACTGCAAACTGTAATTTTTTTTAAAGAGGACTCAATCTATTTACTTACTGTCATTATAACCATCCGGGAAATGGCTTTCTGAGCTAGTCAAAAGTCTGTGACATCCTTCCTAAAACAAAGCAAAATGAAACCTGTGCTGAGGGAGGCCCGGGGTGCGATCCGAAAGGGACCATGACCTGGGCCTGCCTGGAGGGCGCACAGCTGAGGACGCAGCCACACACGGCAGCACGAGCAAATTACCCACGAGAAGAACGAACAGGCAGTGACCGCAGGAGCTTCTCCCTGGAATTCCACGTTCAAATTTAAAGCTCTCAGGAAACTTTTTACCCCAATCACCTCTTCTCTCTTCCAAGAGTGAGCTCCTGCCTCTCAGAGCCCCCACCCCAATTCTGTTCACTTAAGGGGAGCCCAGTCATTCCTCCCACCGTGGCACAGGGCCCCATCCACTCCAGGGCCCCTGCGTTTCCCGGAGACCTCTGCGCTGGCAGCCAGCACGCCACCAGCTTTTAAAGTGGCTGGTGATGGACAGGCGTCAGAAGCCCCCCACCACACAGCCTCAACTAGAAAGCCCCACAGGCCCCGCAGGCCCCACAGGCTCTTCTCCATCCCCGTCCACATTCCTGGCCTGTTTCAAATGTCAGGGAGAGTGGGCTGAGTATGCCACACTGTCCTCACGTGTTTTTAATGTTTCCCCACCAGATGTGTCCTAAGGGGGTGACCCAGACACTCCTCACCCAGGGCCACTGCCTGCCAAGCTGCACGGGGCTTCCTGACCGCTCTGGGAAAGGAAATGCCTTCCTTCCTCCTCTTCTGGTTCTGGGGAAGGGGATCTCTCTGCACTTCCCTTTGATGTCTCACAATCTCATCAACCAGGAAGGCAGGACCTAACTTAGACACTCGTTCTTCATGGGGTCCACCAGCAACAGGACACCATACAGCTCCTGAAATGCAAGAGCTAGACGAACCTCCTGCTAGACAATTCTATCAGGGCAAGCCCAAGGAAGGGCATCTTTGTGCATTTCAGATGAACTATGCCTCCCAGCTCCAGCCGACGAGAACCCAGTATCTGCTTCACCTCCAGAGAGCTTGGCCTCCTGCTGCAGGATGCTAACCCTTCCCAAGGTAGGTCCCTTCTACAGCACCTCCCTGACCCTGCAGTGCTCCCTCCCCCTAACCAGAACTCAACAGGACTGATCTCTCCTGTTCACTCTGCCCAGAGTGAAACCCAAATGATCCTCCTGTCCAACCCACGGCCCAAGGGCCGCATGCGGGCCAGGATGGCTGTGAATGTGGCCCAACACAAAATTGTAAATCTACTTAAAACCTGTTTTTTGCTCATCAGTTTTTGTTAGTGTTTGTGTATTTAATGTGTGGCCCAAGACAACACTTCTTCTCAGTGTGGCCCAGAAA
The DNA here is from genome assembly GCA_004027735.1 of Carollia perspicillata. Lineage (NCBI taxonomy): Eukaryota > Metazoa > Chordata > Mammalia > Chiroptera > Phyllostomidae > Carollia > Carollia perspicillata. The sequence continues at coordinate 10,337 of PVKM010016226.1, forward strand.
CACCGAAAGGTTGGACACCGTGCCTGTCCCTCATCCACCTGGAAACCACACCTGCACAGCTACCAGGAGCGCCCACTGCCATCCCCCAGAGCTGCGGAGAGACACACACATCAAGGGTAACGGAAAGGGGACCAAAGAGCGCTTGCATGAGTAATTCCAAAGAGACTAAATTTCCTGGACACAGGCCCGATAAAAACTGAAAAGGGAAAAAAACCCTCCCCAAATGAAAGTGGGGGCTTCCAAGATGACTTGCCGAGTGGCAAACACTTTGGAAAGAAGGAACTTTATACACAAACACAGAAGGGCAGAGACGTGAAGCAGAAGAGCCAGGTGCACTGCCGGGGGCCCTTCCATTGGGCAAAGATGTGTGGAGCCCTTGCAGCATCAGCAAATCGCCCCATGGTCTCAAGAATGGAAAGAACATGCAAACCAGTGGGTAATCACAGGTTCGAATTCTGCTCTCACCAAGAATGAAGCCCGTGGTCTTGTCCCTTGCCACCTTTTCAGGAGTCCTGAATCCCTCAAAGCAACAGAGGAGAACTACTTGGCCCGGGAGAGGACAGGCTAGATTCCTTCCCAGGGGTCTCCCCACTGACAGCGTGCAGGCAAGCTCTTCTGTCAGGTGTTCTAAGGCAGAAACATACCAGAGGGAAATGAAACACCCCTCAGACCTAGGGACTGGGTTTTTCGTTTGCATGTATGCCACGGCACTTTCACAAGTATTTCCAAGAGAAATGTCCTGCACACGGGCAGATGGCCTGCAATAAAAGATAAAAACGACAGAGCGGGGGGGTCCCCCGCTCTGCCCAGAATGAACACCTTGCAAGTGGTGGAAGCAGAAGCAAGAGGTGGTTTCCCCAAACCAACACCCACAGGGATACTCTTCTTTTGGGGAACATGACATTCAATGCAGCACCGGGGCACAATCTTTCTTATTTATTTATTTTTAGAGAGAGGGAAGGGAGGGAGAAAGAGAGAGAAACATCAATGTGTAGTTGCCTCTCGTGCGCCCCCTACTGGGGGACCTGGCCCACAACCCAGGCATGTGCCCTGACTGGGAATCGAACCATCGACCTTTTGGTTTGCAGGCTGGCATTCAATCCACTGAGCCACGTCAGCCAGGGCTGTGGCACAATCTTTTTAAACAGGCAATTTAACTCTACTTTGAAGGATACCCTGGGTCCCCTAGCAGTTATAAGAAGAGTCACCAAATTTTAAGTTATTTCTAAGGTAACAACGATCAAAGATCCTGCAGCCCTCTCCTCCACCAAAATCTAAGCATGTAGGAAAATGGAAAGTGAGGAGTTGACTTTGGACTCCATTGGGAGCGGCGGCTATTACTGACTGGAGCTGTGAAGGAGGCACCAGGACTTGACAGAGCGCCTGGATGACCTCATTCGGAAAGTCCTAGGTCCCTGTGAGATCACACAAGATAAAGGCAGGCAGCACCGGCAGCTCCATAAAGCACTTAGTCTCCACAAGGCCAGCAAGGCCACGGCTTCCGGGGAAAGGACTGACATGGGCTGCTCCCGAGGCAGACAGGCACGTGGAGTAATCCAGGAGAAAGGCACACTTCCCAGCTCTAATCTTAAAATTGCAGATAATTAATTATCTCTGTCCCTTCCCTTATCCATCTAAAAAGCCTGACTGGCAACAAACAGGAAACCTCAGCAAACCGAGTGCATGGCCGGTACCTGCTTCTTGGCGAAGGACCCACAGGGCTGAACCAATGGCCACGGCTTACTAGTATCAAGTCACAGGTTGTCATCTGGGCAGAGACACACTGCTGCTACTCCATCTTTGCTCAGCTAGCTCCCTTCCTATCACTCTATCAGGGGGTACCTCAGGCTTCACCTACTCCAAGCAGCTTTCCCTGAAACCCACCCACCAGGGTGGGGTTGGTGCTCCTCCGTGGGGCTTCCACAGAGCTGTGCTCCTCTCTGCTGGGATCCTGGAATCACATCCCTCTGGGTATGTCTCCCATGGTACCTGTCTGACCATGAACTCTTTCAAGATACTAATATTAACTTACTTAGCACTCTGACCCAGTGCTTCAGCTCAGGCTCCAGCACTCAAGGGGGCTTGACCATGCCTTCCTGAGTGCCCATTAGGTGCCGCACACTGGGGACACAAGGTGAGCAAAGCAGACAAGATCCCTGCCCTCAGAGAGCTGAAGAGGCAGTGAAAGAATCATATAATTAAGCAATTCCAACTGAGATTAAAGCGGGCGCCATGGCTGGGGTGACGAAGTGAAAAGGGTGGGGAGTGAGGCCCAAGCAGAGGCCTGAAGATAAGCACAGCTGACATGGAGATGTCTCTTCCCAGTACAGGGGACAACAGGTACAAAACCCCAGCAAGACAGGGAATGGGGCCTTTGGGAGACTATAGCAGGCGAGTATGGCTGGCGTAGAGGGGCCCTGGGGGAGGCAGGAGGGGGCGGGCCAGATCAAGAGTTCCTAACCCAGACTGTTCTCTGGGCTTCGCCCTGATGACTGAGCAGAGTCTTGAAGGGCCATGGAGGGTCAAGGTCAGGACGACACTGTGGAAACGTTACTCTGGCAGTGGAGAGCAGGACTACAGGCAGGGAGGTCCAGAGGCTGTTAGGATAATCCAGTAACCTGGGGGTGAGGGGTGGGTAACAGCAATATCGTTCACTGCACTGCCCTAAAATGAAGATGAACCCGCCCTAAAATGAAGATGAACCCGCCTCCACCGGACAGGCTGGATGCAGGCAGGTGGCAAGCTTCAGAAGTGACCATACTGGGCGTGTGGAACTATGTCTCCACTGTCCTCCAACAGCCTGAGCTGCACCCAACGCCCCTGAGCCCTGCCTCTCTCCTGGACTCCCAGAGGCCATCCATCCACATGCCACAGGCTCAGCTTAGTGCCGTCACCATCAAGACCAAGAGGTAAAATACCAGAGGCAACAGCATTACAGACTACTTGCTCCTGGGAGGAGCTCTGCGCAGCCTTACTGCCCATGCCTGGCTGCAAGACAGCACCTTCTCCTAGAGCCTGACCAGGCGACTCTCACCCACCTCCCTGGCCAATGAGGAACACGCAGGGCGCACTCCTCCTGAAAAGGACAGCTGCGCTGTAGTGGAAAACGGCAAAGAACTCCAGCTGCTCCCACTACTGAATCTCTCCTCCACTCACTACATGTTGTCAGAAAGCTCGTAAGGCAAGTCGACTGCCATCACCTTTTCCTTCAACACAGTGGTCACTACTGACCCACTGAGCATTCCTCTGTGCCCACTGGGCAATTAAGCTGTCTACCCACACTGCTTCCTTGAATCACCACTGCTGCCCTCTTGAGAATGAGGTGGCAAGTTCGTAATTATCTCCACTGTACAGATGAGGAAACTGAGACACAGAGAGCTTCAATAGCTGATCAAGGCCACCCGGAGAGTCAGGGCACACCCATGCCCAGCTAAGGTGATCTTAAAGATTCACAATGATTTACTGCCTTTCCGTGTACTGCCACCTGCTAGGGCCACCAGCCCTGGGGCATGGGGCTGAGGTCGCCCCAGTCAACATCTCAGCCCCCTTTCATCTCTCTGCCCCAGATCACACACACAGAAAGTATACCAGACAGCCCCCCACCTCAGACTCCTCTCAGGGGACGGGTGGGTTCATGGGATCGCCAACATTTATTTAGCATCAGTGACGAGACCAGTAGATAGGGTCTGGGGATACGAATGAGCTTTATTTCATTCCACAGGTGCTCTCTGAAGCCAGAGGGCTCGCTGGTGATAACAGTACAGAACGGTGGCACGGGATGAATGGGAAGTGCTTCACGCCGACTCCTGGTGAGTGACACGGCCCGGGGACGTGGCTGCTCCCAGTACACGGCGTTCAGAAGTAGGAAGGCCCATGACACAGGCATGGACATGCTGGGGAAGACGTGGTGAGCGACTTTAAAGTGCCTGACACACCTCTGTAGCCCCACTCGCACTGAGCACGCGGACGGAAAGGGGAAAATCCACTTGTATGAAGGATAATCATTTCCTGCCCGGGGCGAACCCATAGAATTTTGTTCTGAACCAGGAGTGTTGTTTTAGCTTCCAGTCAATAGTAATTAAGTGTGCCTATACACTCCAGAAAGAGCAGAGGGGGAGATTAACGGTCATTAACTCTCCCCTGTATCCGGCTCGACGCTCCCCTCCAAGCGGCCTGCTGTCAGGCACTTGTCCCAGAGCCTCCATCGGACGCCGCCCCCACCGCCAGCATCTGCAACATCCATTCTGGACTCGGCCCCAAGGTTTCAATTACAGAAAAGGTAACAGGCCCAGCAGGACCTGAAAATCTGGAGTTTCACAAGTGCTGTTCCTACCTCTTCTCCTGCACACCAAGCACCCAGAATCTAGATGGAAATTGTTTGTGGGGCACTCGGGGTGGGAGTGGGGGGTCACGGGGACGGAGGCACAGGGCTGGACTGCCCCTGCGAAAGGCCTCACGAAGGCAGCATCTGTGCACACTGTGACTGACAGGGCCTCTAATGAACCTTAATTGTGAGTGCAACAAGGTCCAGGAGGCAGCAGCACATGGGGGAAGGGGCAGCCGAAGACCGTCTGACTAATGAATAAGAAGAGTCCAGCCTGAAGAGGGCCAGTGACCCAGAAAAGGAGGAGAGCGGGATCCTCCCTCAGCCCTTCGCCCTTCTGAAAGCTCGGACTGCTTTACGTAATCGACGGGAGGCCTCTGGGAGTATGGAAGGCCCCCACCTCCAATCTCTCAGCAAAGACAGAGCAGGGATAGTGATCCACTTGGTGGTGGCAGCCATGGTCATGGGGGTCACATGATCGCTGCCATGGACGCTTCCATCTCCATCAGCACCTCCTCTTTAACAACAGAAAGCCCGAACAGGGCACCCTTTCAATGTGGAAAGGGGAAAACTACACTCTAGGAAACTGAGTAAGTTCTTACAGGTGCTAATTATCATGACGATATCTGCACCCAGCGTCAGCCATCTGCCGGTGGCCTGCAGTGACAAGGAGAAAGCGGTTCCTGGAGGAGCTGTGGGCACAGGAGCACAGCGGGAGTGGGCGGCTGAGTCGGGTGGGCCTGGGGATGGTTCCAACTCAGCTCCTTACTAACCAGCTATGAGGCTCTGACCAACTCATGAAACCTCTCTCAGCTGCCTCATAGGTAAAATGGGGACAGAAGACTAGCTTTATGGTGGCTGGTTTAAATAAGCTAAATATGTAAATGGTCTGGAACAGTACATGGCAGCTGACAGTCATCAGAAAAAAGCAGGAGGCCAGCAGGGCTCGTACTCCCATGCACAAGGGCTACATCGGACCGTGCTAGTTGGACATGACCTCAGAGCTGCAGGCAGGCAGCTGCCATCCGCCAGGAGCTGTGCTGGAAGTTCGCCTGCACAGTCTCTAGCACTCAAAGTCAATGTCATAGCACCCATCTCCGCTGCGAGGAAACAGACTCAGAGGCCACCCAACTAAGATGTGACGAAGACGAGAGGTGAGTTCGGCTGGACCGTTCAATTCCAAGATGCTCAACTGATCACACCCCAACGCTGCCATGCAGACATCCCAGGCTAACAATCTCAGACTCAGAGCTGCCCTAAAACAACCAACCACAAATTTTACCAGACCCTGATCTCCAAGTATACTGAAATAGGCTCTGCAACCTGGCAGATAAAGCGAGTATGTGTGCGTGGGGGGCGGGAGACAGGGAGAACCATCAAATAACCATAACCAACCTGTTTTCGAGAACGTGCCAAATAAATGGTCACTCTGCTTCTAGCCCATCCCAAACTTGCACTTCTTGGCTGGTGGCACCTCAGGTGCATTTTCTGCATCACGTCTGTGAACAGGCAGCAGTAGGGGAGCTGCTGAAGTAGCCTCCCCACCACAAGGAGGACTCAGGAAATAGCCGAGGCACAGAGGACCACTGCTGGGCGAGGCTGGAGAGCACTGCAGAAGGGAATGTCTGGGGCTATACTGGCCCTGTAGGGAGGGGGGCAGTCAGAGATGTGGGTTCAAGACACAAACAAGAGGTCAGCAACCTTGATAAGATGGAACTGTAAATGAATGGAAGTGAAGGCAGGAGAAAGCAGAAAACTGGACAACAGAAAGGAAGCCTGAGGGTTCAGAGTTCACAGGTGTCCTGTCCTGGGAAATGTAAGGTAACTGACTGTGTGAACCTCTTGGTGGCCAAAGTGAAAGCAATGAGGTCAAATGACCTGTGAGGCTATAATGTCTGCTGGTTTGTCCTTGGGCTGTGAGTTCAACCTTAAGATCCATCCCGCCTTGTCAGACCATCCAACCGCTTTGTTCAGCTTCTTCCCCGGGGCTTCAGAAAAACTCCAAGGGAGAAGGGTACCTGCTGAAGCAACCAGGAAGGGGCGGGGGAAGGCCCACTCCATCCAGAGAGCCCACCCCTGTCAGGGCAGAACAGGAAGCAGGACGTTAGGCATCTCTGTGGAACGACAAACATCCTCACTAGTCACGAAAGCAGTCAGCCAGTCTGACTCTGACCTCCCCTATTCACTCTGGGGTGGTAAACACTGGTGTTTGCCAGCTTCCTTTTAAGGGGTCCCAGCCTTGATACTTCAGGGAAGGCGGGGGGCGGGGGCATTTTCACGACCTTCTAAAATGCCTCAGTAGAGCCCTGGCCTGGTTGGTTAGAGCATCACCTCAATATGCCAAGATTGCGAAATCCCAGGTCAGGGCACATAAATTAAGTGGAACAACAAATTTCTCCCCTCCCCAACCCCCTTTACCCTCTCTCTCTGTTTAAAAGTCAATAAATACAAAGTTAAAAAACCACAATGCTTCAATAGAGAGCCTTCTAATCTCCCCCCTTCCATGTTAAATAAAACAAGTCCTGACAACTCTATGTTGGGTTATAAACCCCACCCAAGGCTGGGCCGTGTCCACCTGTGAAAACACCATCAGGAAGGCCACCTGGGGCAGGCAGGACCCAGGGGCTGACAAACAGGCCCCAGGAAGTCTGTGGGGGTAATTAATGAAAGCACCAGCTAGCATTTACTCGGCACCTGTCCCACACGTACTGCACACGCTGGCACTTCATACACACTCCCAAATCCTGGCAGCTGCCCCAGGAATTCGGGGTTCTTATCCCAGTCTTGTCTACTGGAGGAAACCCTGGGAGATGCTGTAACCTGTGATATCGTAGCTGGAAGGTGATAGAGACGCGATTCAAGTCCCAGTCTGCTTTGCTCTGTCCAGGGACTGGATGGAGACTGAGTGGGGGAAAGCTGCTGGGGGCCCCAGGCTGCTCAACTCTGCCACGTTTCCAACCCGTGGGGCAGGTACACAGTCACAGACCTGAGAGAAACCCATGCCTCTGCTGCCAGCAAAAGGGGATCCGAAAGCAGTGGCATCGACACTAGGGTGCCGGGGGCGAGGTGTGGTTCTAGGCGACAGGGCTCAGACACCGAGACCCGCCTGCCCTCCCATCACAGAGACCCAGGGAGACCTCCCGACCACAGAGCAAGTGAGCGGCAGGCCCAAAGCTTCAGCCCTGGCTCCTGACTTCCTATAAGGTCCCACACTCGCCCAGACTGGACCGGCACTTAGACCAGGGACGGTAAGCGCCTGGACCAGGAGTCACACTAGCACGCGCCTACGCTCGTGCCCAGACAGGGAATTGAATCTGTAACCTAGGTATGCGCCGACTAGGAGTTGAACCCACAACCTTTTGGTTACTGGACGATGCTCCAACCAACCGGGCCGTTCTGGCTGGGGCCCTACCTTTCTTTACTGCTGGAGGCAACAGCACACAGTGCTTGGGAGCCTGGAGTCAGGATGCTTAGGTTCAAAGTTTGGCTCCACCACGGCCTGGTGACAGTGGCCAAGTTGTCAAAGCCCCTGCTACTTCTTTCAGTTCTAAACAACAGAAATGAAAGTGGGGACAATGATACTAACAACCTCAAAAGTTGTTTTCTGAAGATTTTAGGAGATACATTCTTTGCCATAAGCTGCAAATGGTTTTTCAGAGTCTGTCTTTGACCTTAGAATTCTATTTTATTTAAACTTGAAATTAAATTTGCATATACCAAAGCCATGCTTTTGTCATTAGCTTCTATGCTGTATAAAGGACTCCCCCATCTCGATATTAAATATCCATGTTTTCCCTCTGGTTTTTTATGTTCATTTAAATATTAGTTCTTTAGTCCATTAGGAGTATGGATACCTGCTGTGCAATGGATATTTAGCTTGTTTTCCTTCAAAGTTTTTAAGCTGTTTCAGCCATTTTTTCAATAATCGACTGTCTTCTCACAGTGAAACACGGCCACCACTTGTACTACACCCTGAGTCACTGCATCACTGGCCTGTTTTGGAGCCGTCAGGTCCCACTCTTCTGCCCTCGGTTCGGAGGTCTGCAGCACCCTCACGCTCGGCCCTCCTGCCCCAGGGAAGCTTACTGTCCTGGAACTCACTGTTTAGGACCAGTGGGCATCGCACTGTCTCCTGGAAATAGGCTTTGCCCCCCAAGGAACACAAACACACACAAAGCAAATGGCCCTGTACTTTTCTCCTTCATTCATCAAGGTTCAAGTTTTAATTTTCTGGTCTGCTCATTCTTAATGGAATCAAATGAGGGTGTGTTACTCTGCTAGAACAGAACTCACGAGAACTCCAAATAACTTTGGCCATATCTCTGGGGGACCAGGGCAGGTCCAGGCACCCCAAGAAGCCCCATTTCCTCTTTCTAAGCAAATCACAGCATTTCAAAAGGGCTGACTAGCTGCCACCTTAGCACAAATCTGAGGCTGCACCATTCATTAGGTGGCCGGGTCCTTGCCTCAGCCACAGACCGGGGTTACGAAAGGCCGCCTTCCTCTGGAGAGGCAGCCCTGAGTGGGAAGCAGAGGGCTGGCTTGGCACGGAGTGCGGGGTCTGCGTTCCGGCTACCCCCGGCTTCATTTGCCACAGCTGCATCCATTCACGGAGCAAAGGCTTGCATGAAAAGGCTCAGCACAACTTTCCAAGGAATGGAGTTCATTAAAATACTGCTGGAGGCCCCTGGCTGGAATGCTTTTTCCCCTTGTAAATGGGGACTGAAGCTCAGTGTCGTGGCCCGCAGGAAAGCTCAGACACCAGCGCGACAGACTCTGTGCAGGGCTTGTTGCATAACTGCCAATGATTCAATCCGCTACCCTGCTCCTGCTCCAGGGACAGCATCCCACCTAGGAGAGAGCCTCCCGGCACTCTGACTAGCGGGAGCAGGGAAACCAAGCTTCCCCACCTCCGACAGAAACCCGCAAGGGCACGTCCTTAAGTACAGCGCATGGGGTGCAGCACAGGCCCCTCCTCGATGATCAGGACTACAGAGAAGCCTGCATGGGTCACCACGGAGGGAGTGGCCCTGCCCTCTGGGAGGTCCAGTCACAAAGCCCAGCATCGCCAAACCAGGTCCCAGAGTCCCACTGAGCCTCAGCAAAGTCATGTCCCCAGGGGATTAGGGCCCAACTTCCCGGAGCATCAACCTGACTTTGGTGGAAAAAGCATTCCTTTTATTTTAAAATGTCTTGCATATGGACATGTTATGAATTGCAACACAGTTTTTAAAAAGACAAAACAAAATTCTCTACTTGAGGCAGCCACTTTTGGATTTGCTTCCCTCTCTGCCAGGAATACTCTGGGGGAAGAATCTGAGAAGCAGTAAGGGGCCGGGCTACAGGCAGCCAGCACGGAGTCAGAGAAGACGGCAAACGCCCATTGCTAGCTGGGCACAAGCGTTCAAGGGCCTAGATGCCTTCACTCAAAGGCAAAGACAAATAAATATGCCTGCTATGTATGTGTTCAATAGATAAACAAGTACAAAGAGGACCATGGCCAAGTCTTCCTTCCTCCAGAAAAATCTTTCCGGAATTGTGCACTAAACGTAAGTGCTATGGAGCAAGGGCTTTCATGCTGCACCTGCAGCACCTACAATGGTGTCTGACACACAGACGTTAAATACAGTAAGAACCACTTAGTTCTGCAGTAGCTAGTCCGGCATCATGAAGACCCATGGGCTGAGAGAATCCGACCAAAGTCATCCTTACCAGGACCAAGTGTTAGGATCCCTGAAACTGCTTCTCCCTGTGGAAGGGGAGCCAAGAATAAAGGCTTCATTTCTTCCCAGGGCCTAGCACCGTGCCTCACTCACAGGATGGGCTCAGCAAACATCGACTGAATCCATTATTGAATTTTACTGTGTATAATGCGCACTTCTGTGCCCAATTTTTTGAGGGGAAGATAAGGGTGCACGTTATACATGGGCAGTGCTAACTCCATAACTATACAGACGTTTTCATTTCTTTTATTTATGCTTATGCATTAAAAGTGTAACTCTAGAAAGCAAGAACGATATCTGTATGCAAAACAACACCCTGGAATACAATAACCATTTCTGTTTCTAAATACAAATAAATAAATAAATAACTGAATTAAAAAATTAAAACAAAAGACTTTTTCCCTGCAAGTTTGGGCCAACACCATGGTGCACAGTATACATGGGAGCACCACACACATGGCAAAACACAGTGACTTTTCACCTACTTCGGCTAAGACCCATTTGGAAAGGAGACAACATCTAAGATGTTGCTTCTGAAATTAAGGAGGGAAAAATGCTGGAATAAGACTTTTACATGGCAATGATGATGGGGTAACCAGGTAAGAAAACACAAGCCTGCTCACTCTTGACCACAGCTAACCCACATCACATCTGGCCTTCGAGACCCCCAAAAGCCAGCACGGGTCCACCACCTGGGAACAGAACAGAGCGTGAAGCCTCATTCCGCACAGCTGTCCCGGGGAAGAGAATTTACAGATGTCATCGGTTTAGCTGTTACAGACTGCAATCTGAGTACTGATGCTTAGCAGAAGTCAGATGATCAGTAATATTAATGAACTAGTGCATATAAATAATATAGCCTTAATTTTACCAGTCACAATGTGTGGGAGCTTGGCTCCAAGGACAGACAGATTCATGAAAAGCAGGTTCTTAGAACTGCACCGTATTTTTCGAACTATAAAACAACTTTCCTCCCAAATTTGGGAGAAAGAGGGGTGCATCTTATAGTCCGAATGTAGCTTGCCTGGCTCACTGTAGGGGGTGGGGGGGTAGCCTATGTTATTTATGTTATTAAATATTTTACCACATTTTTTGCTTCCAAAATATTTTTCTCTTTTCCTCCTCTAAAACCTAGGTGCATCATCTTATGGTCTGAAAAACTCGGTAAGCCGTAGGTCTCTGCTCGCTCGCTGCACCCCATGCCCTCCATCCTCCCAATCTGGCGGACATCGCGCTAGCGACCCAGGCTAGAGCTGCACAGCCTCTGTGAGCCATTCAGGGTAAAGGCCCTGCTGAGGCTGGCAGCACGAGGCCCTGCACCCAGCTGGCCCTTTCTATTTCCGGAGGACAATTTGGCTACTAAAAAGAGGAGTATGTTGAGATGGAAACTGATCAAGTTAGCAACTCCCCCCAACCTCGACCCCCACCACCCCGAGTCAGGGCATCTGGGTGTCTCTTTCCCTCGAACCCACAAGCTGAGCTGGGATGGCTTGGGTGCTTTCCCGGGCAGCTCTCCTTTCTTCCCCCTTGCTTGGTTAAAATCTGGGGACACTATAGCAAAGAAAAGAAAAGGAATTGAAAAATGAAGTGACCAGTGCAAGCAGAGACTTGGCTATTTTTGGTTTGCTCTTAGAAAGGCAAAGGTGCCAATTTGCAAAAACTCCTTCTTCAGCTCGGGGCTCAAAATACACCCCAGCTATCGCTGCCAGTGTGCAGAGCAAAGCCATAGAAGGTCAAAGTTTAGGAAGCCCAAGGAGCATCTCAACATCACAGGATTCTTGGCACACATGGACCTGTGGGTATTTTTGAAAGAGCTTAACAATGGATTTTGGCTGGCTTTATTCCAGTGCAATGGGATTAATATGTAATAAAATGATGTTCTGACCATCTGCAAAAGAAGGTCATTTCCCACCAATCAGAGTATGCACGATAATCCCAAAGCAGCAAAAGCTCTGACGCTGGAAAGAGAAGAGAAAAGCAAGCTGATCCGGCATGGTAAACTGGGCTGCCTGGGCCTCGCTGCCAAGCATACGCCACATTTCTCTTTAACAGCACTCTGTAACCGGACCACTGGTGGACCGGGTGCATTTGCCTGCAGTCCTCTGGCTCCAACACCTAGGAGAGGCCATTCTCTTCATGGGGAATGCTGGCAAATCCTAGCATTCTTGTCAGTCTTAAAACTGGCGACTTTTCTCGAAAACAACCTCCTCCCCCACTTCATTATTTTAGGCAGGTGAGCACGCCAAGAATGGCTGCAATGTGCACCAAGCAGTGCACCAGTGGAGCTGAAAGCCTCGGACTGATCCCAGGCCTCATGAAACGAAGGCCCGGATACACTGCTTCTAGGTGGACCCACGACGGTGTGAGTTTTCCAAAACTACAGCTGTGGGAAGAAACGAAAGCTGCAAGTGAACTTCGGAGTCCGCACAGACTGACTCCGGCAAGAATAAGAGAACTTTGCAAATCCAGTTAAAAAGAAAAAAAAAAAAACAAACCTGTCATTCCCAGGGAAAGTTGAAGAAAAACAGCAGCGATTAAAAGAAAACATTCAAATAAGTGATTTCTAGGACTCGTCACAGGATCCGATACAAAACCGGCCCAAATGCCCCTTATGCACCACAGTGCAAAGCAAGGACCTTGAAGCAAGACCATTAATCAAAAAGTGGCTTCTGAAGCACGTCAATATAGTTTTAATGAGGCATGCTTTACCCAATTCTAATTCGGCGAAAAGTCATGCTTCATTTCCACTCTGACATTCATCATGCTTCAAATTTTAAAAAAATTAATGAGAACACCAATTCCCCAGCCCATTCTGGGTGATGGGAATCATTTATGGCCTCTTGTTCAGCCTTAGGAGGTGGATGGGCCCCAGGCTGGCCGCCAGACAACGGTGGGGGGAGTCGGTGCCTCCCCAGCCTCCCGGGGAAGCAGCGGACAGAGGAGAACAGGTAACGCTAAGTGGCCTGGCTCTAACAAGGAAATATCTTTCAAGTCTCCAGGTGTTTTTATTTTAACTATGTGAATTTTAAATTATCCCCCATAATACATCTGTGTTTAAATATTTTAAATTACTAATGAACTAAATCACTGGACATTTTTTCCCCAAACCGGTAACATTGACACAACAGGAACACGCACTGCATTTCACCTGCTGCTGAGTGTAAGTGACAGGACCCACAGTTACCCAGCAGAGCTCCCCGAGGAGGTGGCACTGGGGTTCCTGCTGCTGCCTAGCCACACCAGCACCCCGGCTTCTTCCTCTGAGTCTCAACCCCCTAGAGAAGGTGAAGTGGTCATAGATACATTATGGAACACTGAGGAAACGATAACACAAATGAAAGCACCCAGCTCAGTCCCACAACCCACACCTGCTGCCTCCGTCCCCTCTCCAGCTGCCTTCCAAAGAAGACGGAATTAAGTGTGGAAAGGCGGTGTGCTCTGCCAGCAATCTGCAGGGTGCCACGTGCTCCGCCATGTATCAGGGATGGCACAGTGTGGCGCTTCAACCTGGGTCTGAGCACCCCCCTCCCCCGCCAGCTCCACCTCGGGGCTGGTCTCTCCACCCAATGTTTGGGCTAACGTGGAGGATGGCTCCTTCATTTTCCATCAATGCTGCAACAGAACCAGCCAACCAGGCTTCCCTAAAACCTGCGCATCTCTGAAATAAAGAATGATGAGGGAATCACAGCTGTAGTAAAACACTTTCATTGCCATAGGAACAAAATAGCTTGTTAAACAAACACAAAGACGGGTCTGAGAAAAATGTGCTCATCCTTCGTTCTATGTTTGGTTCATTTCTAAAATACAGCCATAACTAAATTGGCAAACTAAACTTAAACTCAGCCAAGGATGCTTTCACGCGGAGTACGAAAGAAAAAGCCGCCTCTGCAGCTGACCAAATTAGGGACCTGCCCATACCTTCCAGTTTTGCCCACCTCTTTCGCATAGTCACCCTCCAAACTCTGACGGAGACGACGCGAAGACATACAGCACTCCCAGACTGCAGCTCGTAACGCTGCCTTGCAGGGCTGTCGAGTGGCAAATACAGACACACACGGAAACTGCTCAGCACCAGTGTCATGCACACGGCTCAGTAGGGGGCTGGATGGTGACAACCAGCAACAACACATCAAATCCAACCCCTCTGACTTTCAAGGACGGCTCCTACCTGCCCAAAATATTTCATTATTTCCCAACTAAGACTGTTTTCTCTGACCCCATCCCCACAACTCACATTTTCCAGACATGTGCCCAAATTCGGCACAAAAATCGGATCTAACCAACCCAATGTTCAGACCAATGTTTAAACATTAGGATAGTTCAACTGCAACTCCAAACGTACGGCTCTCCAAAAATACCCGAAAACAAGCAACAGGCATCACATTCCCACAGGGCAGCCAGTGACTGGAGCAGAGGGGCCGCTGCCCGCTCAGGTGGAGCCTGCCAGCCAAGGCCACTTCAGTGACTACTGTCACCTTGCTGGCTCTTGGTCTGTGACCCAGGATTCTGAGCACATAGTAGGTCACCTGCATCACAATTCCAGCTTCTTTCTTTAGTGCTCGTCCACAGAATCTGTCTAGCCAGGGGCCATCAAATTCTCCATCCTCTTTTCTTCCATCACAAGCACCTGTAGCTGCCTTTCTTGTCCGGACCATCTACCTCAAGAAAGCTCCTTCTTCCCACTCCCTGAATTATTACACTCGAAAAAGAGCAATTCACAACTCCTTCAGGAGGCTGCGCGCTGTCTCGTACGGCTGCCTCGCAACCGGGGGCCCAGGTGCCTGGCGATACAACACAGTTGCACGCAGGACTCAGCAGACGGCTGTGCAGCGCTGCACCTGCGAATGACAGGAGTCTCCTGTGGTCCTGTTTTTTTCCCTAGTGAAAATGTCCAGGTTTCATACAATCGAATTAAATGTATCAATACGGCACATGAACAAGTTTTCAAATCGCTATTTTCACAGATACCTCACTGATGAGCCAGGGATGGCAAGTGATAATTACGTCCAAGACAGCATGGGGCAGAGGAGAAGAACAGAGACCTCGGAGACGGGGCTGGAACTCACTGGCCAAATGAGGCAGCAACGCAATTGACCTCTTGAGGCCTGGTTTTATTTTACCTCTTTTCAATATTTCCCAGAGCTTTACAGACATTTTTTAATACTTCAAGCATTTTCAAATAACATTATGGTCCCAGTTAATCTGAGGCATCATTCTGAGACCAATAATTTTGAATTTTAAAATTAAATATTTAGAAACTAGATGTGAACAGATCTTCAAAAGCTGACTTTTGTGCTTTGCCGTTTCCAACCAGAAGTGAAGCCACTGACGCATTTTACAGGGTAGTTTCCTACTGCTTTGGCTACAGAAACCTCCCCAGTGGCAGAGAGAGGAGAAGAGCCCAGCACTGCGCAGCTGGACACCAGCTGGATGCGTGACCTCTTCTCCGTGCCTAAAGGGCAGCATCTAGAAACTGGGAACAAGGCAGCAGGGTAAGGAGACGGAAAGTAACCAACTTCAGAATTCCCGCCTCGGGCTTAACACAGGTGGTGCTGACGACAAGACAACCATGTGAAACAACAACTCTCTGCCTGGAGGAACTTATAACCCAGTGGTGGTGTCTGGCTAGACAGAGGAGGTTTCTTGTGTGTTTTGTATTTTGCACGGAAAAGGTACCGAAAGCAAACGATTATGAGCCACTGCCCAAAATGAAGACACATGAACACGGAACGTACCAGGTCGATCAGGTCGCTGAGGTTTTTCTCGATCTGCTGTGGAGGCAGGCGCCTCATTAAGTCCAAGGCACAGTCCAGCTGCTGATCACTCTGTGAAAGGAGAAAGAAAACTGTCTCAGTCATTTTGCCAATAGCAACACCAAGAACCCTCTTCCAACAAGCGTTTTTGCAGTTGCCACTTGCCCAGGGTATTCTAAGGCCAAGTGGGCCTGCAGCGGGCTCTGCGCCCTGTCTGCTGGAGGAAGACTGCCAGTCTCTCTTTGATAGCAGTGTCTGTCTCAAGTGGAGGCATCCGAAAGATAATCAAAGAGTGGGAAACAGGCTAGAGAGTTCAGAAAGTGACCTTGTTCTACCCACACCTCAAAGCCTTACCAGCTTTCCTGCTCTAATGCAGCAGACCGTGGGAGATGCATTATATATTAGTTCCCAACTGGTTCTACGGGGAGCATGCTTGAAGAGTAGGTTAAGCTCTTTATTCTTTGCTATAACCTGGATTTAAACAGGTAATATCAGATAGCATCACCAGACCAGGTTCCTTGATAAGCTCCAAGCCAGAGAGAAAGCCAGGCAAAGAACAAGTGGCAAAATCTATGGAATGGTTAAGTGCTTCAGTCATTCTGCTTAAAGCTTGGCACCATGGTGCCAGACCCTTGCAAAATAGACCAGAACCTGAACTGAACCCCTTAACAGCCAAGAGCTCACTCTAGCTAGCCAAGTGGACTACAAGGCAATACACTGGCATCGCGCTGCTACAGGGGCCTGGGAAGGTGAAGATTACCCTTGTTCACTGAGCACCTTCTTCCAGCCTTGTGTGCTTCATAGTACTCTCTCCTCATTTACTTTCACGATGTACAAATTTACTGGGAGCTGGCCTGTGCCACTCATCAAAAGTACGTAATAAATAACGGAGGGAGGAGGAATGAACTGAGTGGGCACGGAC
>PVKM010016227.1:0-27019 GCA_004027735.1 Carollia perspicillata
TGGACACATGCCATGAGTTCTCCATCATAGCCAAAGTTCTTATAAAGTCTCTATATTTTGGATTGCCCACCCATTGCTTGCCTGCCCCTCCCACCAAGGACTATGTCAACTTGAGGAATCTAATGTTCCTTGAACAGAGGTGAAATGGAAGATCGTGGACCTTTGAATACATCATGCTCTAGCCTTTGCCTCTGAGTGTTAATGAGCCCTAGAGAGTTGGGTCATTTCTACCTACATGGCCTGTTTTCCCAGCTGAAAAGAAAGAACCAGCACTGTGTATTTATTACAGCACTGGGGTCTAGGCTGGGGTGAGGAGCATCTCCCAGAGCTTAAGGAGGCACCCAAGAACTCAGCGATCTAGATAACTAATGTTTAACCAATGTTTTTAGAAATCACAATGAATGCAAAACAGGCCCCCAGGTAATTCAAGCCCAGTAGGGTGGCAGCAGGAATCCTGGCCCCTCTGTGACCGAGTCCTGGCTCCCACTTCCAGGAGAGATTTGTTCTTGGCCATTTCCAATCTTTTCCACAAATCTGCCTCCTGGGAAAGGGAGCTTAGGAGAAGGCGGACAGTCGCAATGGCCTGAGCTGCTTCTAGACCTATCCTGTTTGAGCTAGTCTTCCTACAAGGAATTGATTTCTTGTTTTCAGGGAGGGAAACCTTGGCTGCTCATTAACTTCCACAGTCTCTGGGAGTCAAATCCTACTTACATTTCTCTTGGGGGAAGGGAAAAGCCCATCAAAGTTGAGAGGCAGAAGTACGGATATCAACCCAGATCTTGTCCACAGTCTCCATACCTCACAGGCCATGGGTCCTGTTGGTGATGCCCCCAAAGCACTGTCTTCAGACCAGGTCTCTTCATCTCCTTTGCTTGCCCCCCAGTCTATGCCCTCTCATATTTCTTCTGGATTACTTCACTGGTCTCCTGATGGTAGCCAGCTCCCATTCCTGCCCACCCCCCAGTCAATCCCCCATGCAAATAAGATTTTGCCACTCTCTTATTTCAAAGCAACCAGCACCTCCCCATTGCTCTTAGAAAAAAACTAAGCTCCTTCATTAAAAGCCATTACATTTATAAGCTTCAGGAGCTCTAGACTTTCCTTGAAGCCATATTTGTACAGTGTTTCTAACTATGATACAATGTACTCCATTGCAAAACAGGCTATGGCTATGAATATGTGTAAGCTGTATATGTGTAAGCACACATGTATTGAGGCCTCCACGGTGCTGGATTTGTCAAACTCAGTACCACTGACATTTGGGACCACTTTGCTGTGGGGGCTGTTCTGAGGCTGTAGAATGTTGAGCAGCATCCCTGGCTTCCACTCACTAGATGCCAATAGTACTACCCACCCTCAGCTATGCCAGTTACCAAAATTGCCTGCAGACATTGCCAAATGTGCCCTGGGGGATCAAATAGCCCTCCTTTGAGAGCCACTGCTACAGAATGAGATGACAAAATAATAAAAGTGAAATTATTTTCATTGGTTTATAGTTGAATTTGTTTTTTATCCAGCTTAAGAAGTACCCTTTATAAACCTACTTTGTGCTAGGTGATATGAAATACACTCAATGCATTTGAAAATGCTGATGTACACCCTGGCTGGGCAGCTCAGTTGTTTGGAGCATCATCTCCATACATCAAGGTTGTGGGTTCGATCCCTGGTCAGAACACATACAAGAAGCAAAAAATGAATGCATGAATGGGTGGAACAATGGATCAATGTTCCTTTCTTTCTCTCCCTTCCTCTCTCTCTCAAATCAATAAAAAAAATTAAAAGTATATCAAAAATTCTGGTGTAAGATAGTCAGTACCCTGAATATTATGGGGAAACTTATTAAAACTAGGAAACACAGATATCATTGCAAAGCAGATGGTTGGTCTTCACACCTCTTTACATTTTGTGAATGAGAATTTTCTGGAATACTAGGCACATTGTGCCCTTCCAAGAAAACAAGTCCCTTCATTAATTATTAAACATTGATGTATACATAGCTCGGACTCCAGCCAGCAGTCAGCTCATGAATTGAGGAAATTCTATGTAAGGCTGTTGACCTGAAATTTTCTTTTGCACACTGGGTCTTGTGTTCATCAGTGAGATTTCCAGACATAAATTTTTCTCCCAACTGCCCTCTTTTCTATCCTAGCCATCAAGATCACTCTCAAATCTCTTCACTTCTCTCCATCCTCACCCTCGTACTCTAGAGCTAGCTGCCATCTTCTCTCCAGCGATGGCTACAGTAGATTCCTGTTGTCTTACCTCTCACAGCCATTCTCCAATCGGCCATTGTATGAGCGTAAAAACACAGGCGTGTCTCTCCCATCTTAAAACCCTTCCACAGCAAATAACTGCCCCACACCATCAGGATTGCTGCTATCAAATCAAAACGAAACAACAACAAACCAGTAACAAATGTTGACAAAGATGTGGAGAAATTGGAATCCTTACAAGGCTGGTCTCAAAAAGACAAATACTGTATGATTCCAATTATATGTTGGAAGAGCTGGAGGTGCTTTTCACACCTGGTGCCACTGCTTTTTGGGCCGTGACCAATTTCTGCTCGGCCCCCTTACCAGTCTGGATAAATGTGTCTATTTTATCTCCTTGGTTGTCCAACTTCGATACAGTTCAATTTTCTGTCAGTTCTGGTTGTTATTTTGTTTCTAAATTGTTGTTGCTCTTATTTTGGTTGTGCGAGGAGGCACAGTATGTCTACCTACGCCTCCATCTTGGCCGGAAGTCCAGAACTTTCTTATTCTCAACTTGCATGATGATCGAGGCCCCACAAGACTGTCAACTCCATGAAAACAGCATGGTGATGTCAATTGCTTATCTAAACGTATCACAGGAACTCAAACGTGCCATAGAATAGGCACTCAATAAACACTGGAAATTATTATTATTCCTTGCTCAGTGTTATTATTACTCCCCGAGAGTAGACATTTAGACTCCTAGAATGGGAATGGCCAAGTCAAAGGACAAGCACATCTTCAGCTTCAATACTTAAAAGTAGAGGAAGAGGATCTGGGTGAAGAAGGTGAGACCAGGAGACCAGGAGAACAGAGGGCCAAAGAAGGCACTAGAAGAAAGTGTTTTTAAGAAGGAGTAAGAGGTCAACTCTGTTGGTGGCTGTGGTGAATCCATTGTAGCCTGAGGATAGAGAAGTGACCATTTGCTCTGACAACATTGTACATTCTAAGCAGAGCAGTTTTAGGGGCACAGGGTGGATGGAAGCTTTCCCGCTCTTTCCACCAGAGTGTAAGCTCTATGAGAACAGACAGATAATCAAGTCTCTTTTGTTCACCAATGTAGTTAGTCCCTTTGCCCAAAGCAGTACCTGGCACCATAGTCAGTACTCAGTAAATACTTGCTGTGTTTGTAATTATCCATTTAACATCTGACATCAATCTCACCAGGAGCATTTCCTTGTAGCACAGTGTTTTGTTGTTTTTTAAATTCGCCTCTGTATCCTTCAGACTCTAATATATATCTCACGCATAATGGCTCTCAGAATATACTGAAGAATGAACAAATGAATGTCTGTCCTGTGGGACTCTGAGAAACAGGACGATGAAGGTGAAAGGGGTTCAGAACATGACTCCTCAAGATGTTCCACTTTGGCATGTGGGTTATTTTGATCTGAAGGCAATCAAGACGCTGAACACTCAGGGAAAACTTCTGCCCCTCCTTTAACTATCTAGAATAATCTAAATTGCTCGCAATAAGAATTATCACCAGAAATAACTTTTCGCGACCTATCTATAGGGCAGGGCAAATTACCTATTACAGAACTTCTGTTCTACTTAACATCCTGGGAACGACCTCCTCCCCTCTGAAACTCCAGAGCACCTTACTTCATTCCTGAGCCCAGAATGCCATATACGCCTCATTTGACCTTTGTGTCCCTGAACCTCTCATGTATGTGGGGTCTGTGACTCTCTCAAGTATGTACGGTTCCCATATGTATGTGTGAAATTAAATTTGGTTATTTTCTCTTGTTAATTTGTCTCGTGTTGATTTAATATTAGACCAGCTAGAAGAACCTAGAAGGGTAAATAAAAACTTCTTCCTTCCCTATAGGCCATGAATATTTTTTTAAAAAATTATTTATTGATTTGAGAGAGAGAAGAAAGAGAGAGAGAGAAACATCATTTTGTTGTTCCATTTATTTATGCATTCATTGGTTGGTTCTTGTACATGGCTTGAACCGCAACGTTGGTGTATCAGGACAACACTCTAACCAGTTGAGCTACCGGGCTGGGGCATGAATGTTTTGATAGCAATTGTATCTTCAGGATCTAGCATTGTCTCACATAGAAGACCACCTCCCTCTCAATTATTGGTTGAATGATAAATTAAATGAGTTAATGAATGTTAGGGATGCATAAAGTTAGTGTCAGTGGTGTTTGCAGCAGCTTCTGAACTGAAAACCTATGACTTTGTGAAGTCTGTAGAAATTCACACAGCTAACATTTTGTTCTATAGAGACCCCATCAAGGACAGATTTTAACACTTGCTTAAACCACTGACAAATGGAGTAGGCTTTAGGGCTTCAGGCAGTCCTCCCCATCCCCCAGCCAGGCTAGGTCAACATCAGTGGCTCTGGCTCATTCCCTTCAAGTGCTCTTAACTCTTGTTAGTTATAGAAGGCAGGTTCATTCTGTTACCATGGAAACTGCAGCTGCTATGGGGAAGGGGAGGGAAGCTAAGGAATGGGCAGAGACTGGAATTTTCCAGCTCTGCAGGCAGATTACGTATGGAATCAAAGACCAGACCATCACACAGTTCTTAACAATTATTTTTGGGGTGACTCACTGAAAATGTGGAAACCTGAACAAGTGACCTCCTATTTCTGAGCCTCTTTCCTCATTTGTAAAATAAAAATAATTATCCTACTGCATAGGTTTCAATTAAGATAATGTAAATATAATCCTTGGCACAGGGATAGGTACTTTATAAATCAAAATTTCTCAAGTGTGGTCTTTACTCCTGTTTCAAGTTGTTTGGAGGTACTTATTTATGAATTCCAGATATCATTTTCCCCCATTCTCCAGTTCTCTTTCTAAGAGGAATGAAATCATCTATCCTCCCCACCTGAATACATTGCCTTCTCACTAGGGTGCCAGATGAAATATAGGAAACCCAGTATGCCCCAATGGGACATACTAATGCTAAAAAATTGTTAATCTGAAATTCAAATTAACTGGGTTATCCTGTGGGGGTTTTTTGGGTTGGTTTTTTTTTTTACTTGCTAAATCTGTCAATCCTACTTCTCACACTTGGCTACTTTATGACAAATGAAAAGTTGGTTTAGCAGATAATTTAGCAGATGATTGACTTTAACAGTAATTCTAATTCTGGACACAGTGTCCTCTTAAAAAGACTTCATTTAGTCATTTGGTTGAAAAATATTCAGCCCTGCCTGGTGTAGCTCAGTGGCTTGAGCGCGGACCTGCGAACCAACCAACCGCAGTTCGATTCCTGGTCAGGGCATGTGCCTGGGTTGCAGGCCAGTTCCCAGCGGGGTTACCTTCTCTCTAAAGAGAGGCAACCATACATTGATGTTTCTCTCCCTCTCTCCTTCCCTTCCCCTCTAAAGATAAATAAATAAAATCTTTTAAAAAATTCATGGATCATCCATTCTGTGCCAGGCACCTTTATAGGCGCAGTGGACATTTGCTGCCCTCTCAGCACTTGCTTTCATGCTGGTCATAGAATCATGCATCTCTTCCCTAGAACACAATAAAATCTACTTAAAATATGACCTAGAATTTTGCAACTGAAACTTATTTTTTTAACGTGGGGAAATCAAATCCAACAATTTTACTTTAATGAGCTCTATTTCTTAAAGTATTAACAATTTTTCCCGTTTCCATACAGTATTGAAAACAAAATGCGGCACATTCCCATTTCCCCAAGAAACTGTAAAGATGATCTCTGTAACGATAAATGTTGTAAAGCCTGAAGCTCAATCAATTACGTTAAAAACTCTCAAAGGGAGTAAAGACTTGATCTGAGTGGTTAGAACACTTACTGTAATGTAACGAAAAGAGATGGCCATCTTAATATTTAATGATTTAAAAGAACTTCCCAGTCCATGTGAAAAGTACAGCCCAAGAACAAATCGTATTTCTGAACTCATTTTATTCCACTTATATGTATACTTTGCAATCCTCAGGTGTTTTGTCAAATAGTCTTTCAGTAAGTCCCTCAAGGACTTATTTTTTACAGAATTAGCTCTTCCAGCCATGATCAGGATGGCTCAGTTGGTTGGGCATCTTCCCAAGGCCCCTGTTCCATTCCCAGTCAGGGCACTTGCCTGGGCTGCGACTGGGCCCGTTGGGGTGCGTGCAGGAGGTGATCCATGTTTCTCTCCCTCTTTCTCCGTCCCTTACCCTCTCTCTAAAGAAAATGAAATCAAGAGGAGGAGGAATAAGACTAGGGGAATGGAGATAGGAATAAAAATAATAAAAGAATTATTTTTTTCTTCTGTGACGGTTCGCATCGTCCCTAACTTTCCCCGTTACTCGGCTGTTTCCGGTTCTAGTTGCGCACTACCAAAGGGCCACGGTTCTCCTCACGCTACTGATGGTTTCCCAGGAGCCCCTGCGGCAGGGGCTTTGCCCAGCGCTCGCGAGAACCACGTACGTGCTCGCGGGCCAGGAAATGCCTTTCCCTGGGGCTAACGCCTGTCTTCCTCTGTGACTGAGGCACGGCCTGGAGACCGGAGACTCCAGCCCTGGACTAAATGGAAGCCAATTCTTTACAGGGAGACGGAAGGACTAGCTCACAGCTGCGGGAGAATCCGGGGCACTGGCAGGGCCCCTGCAACATCTCGCGTGGTCACGGGAGGCGACCTGGCTTCTGGCCTGGCGGCGTCTATGGTTCTGTAAGGCGTGCACTCGCAATGCAGGGCCTCCTCGAGGCCAGAGATAAGGCCTTTCTCGCTCTTTCGGCGACTTTTCCGGCGACCTCTTCTAGACTGCAGTCCCAGCGTCCCCGTCGGGCCTCACAGGCCTCGCAGGTCTCGCCCTGGGTCCAGCCGGTCAGAGGTCGGGCGTTCGCCCTTGACGTCACAGTCTGGCTTCCCTCACCGTCTCCGGGCTGCGGGGCTGCTTCTCGGCCAAGCCCACCGAAGACCTCCAACTTCGCCGCTGGGGTCTTTTAAAAACTGAGAAGAATCAGAGACTTCCAGGAACAGCTGCTAAATTCCGGGGCCGCCCACTAATATCCACTCTGAGCTTGGAATTACTGTCGATTTGAATGGAAGAAAGCTGCGAGACGCGAAGCACCAAGTCTAGGAAATGACCAATCAGTTATTGGAGTAACCGGTCTCCCTTGACGTGTAATTTTACGTACGCTAAAACTTAAACCGTTGTGATGCTACAACTTATCGTTTCTTAGCACATTTGTACAGCTCTCACTGCCATCCGGTTTGGGAACGTTTTCATCACACCTTCAAAATTCCCTCAAACCCATTTGCAGTTGTGATGGTTCCCAATCCCAAGCAAACACCACCTAATTTTTTTTTTTTTAATTTATTGATCTAGAACATTATTTGAAAAGTCCTGACTGGTGTGGCTCAGTGGATTGAGCTCTGGCCTACGAACTGAAGGGTCAGGTTCCTCACAGGACTTTCCTGTTCAAGGCACACGCCTGGGTTGCAGGCCAGTTTTTTTTTGGTGGGGGGGGCGGGCGTTGGGGTGGCAACTGGTCGATGTGTCTCACATACCGATGTTTCTCTGCCTCTCTTCCCCCCTCCCTATCTCTCGAAAATAAATAAAATCTTTTTTTAAAATTAAAAAGAAATTTAAACCCTCTCCTGAGGTTATGTTTGATTTTAGATAGAGAGGAAGAGCGAGAGCGAAACATTGATTTGTTGCTTCCTGTACTGGCAGAGGATTGAACCTGCAACTTGAATATATGCCCTGACTAGGGACAAACCTGCAATCGTGGTATATCCAGATGATGCTCTAACCAACTAAGCTATCTGGCCTAAGCTATTATGTTTAGAGTTTCGAGTCTCCTCTTCTGGACATTTCGTGAAAATGGACAAGTAAAATATGTGGTATTTTGTGGTTGGATTCTTACAGTTAGCATCATGCTTTTGAGGTTCATGCATGTTGTGGCATTTTTACCAGGAGTTGGGTCCCACCTCTTTTGAAGGATGATAGTTTGGGTTCAGAACTGCTCTACCGGGAGTTTGCATGAATTGTGAAGACTGTGGACAATGTTCTGGAGGAATGCTTTGCCAGTTTTGCCAGTTTCTGTTTTCCCTGGATCCAGCATGTTGAATTAGGATTTTCAGATTTATTACCATAGAATCGTAGGGAATCTGTTAAGGAGGCTGACTTTGTTTACTGCCTGGCTTCAGGCTTTGGATCCAGGTCTTCACACTTGCTGGTTGTAAGGCTTTGGAGAAGCCTTTAACTTTTCTGTCTCAGTTTCCAGGAGATAATTGTTGCTAGGTTAAATGAGTTACTGTATGGAAAGTGTTAGAATAGTGCCTGGCACATAGTCCAGCTAAAAAAATGTTAGTTATCATTATGTTACAGGGATTCTTTTGGGGGGGGGACAGAACAATGGATTAGGAGATGGATGCTATTGCATCCCACTGGGCTAGGGTGTAAAATTTGTTGAGAAGCCTGTTTTTTTTCTTTTTCTTTTTTTGTTTGCTTCACATCAGTTTGTGGCATATAAATATTTGCTCCCTGGGAATTGGTAGGAAGTTTGTAACCCCCACCCCAAGATTATTTTGATAGTTTTGGTCCTTTATATTTTCTCAGGAAATCGTGCATTTCCTTAATATTTGCAGATTCATTAGGTTCAAATTAAATGGTTTGTTGTTAAGAATCTAGTCTCTGAGGGCAGAAACAAGGGTTAGAGGCCTGAAATCTTACCAACTTTGGTGCTTTGAGCAATGTGTTTAACCTCCTGAGCCCCCCATTTCATCCACAGAATTGGGTGCCGATTATCTTCCCTGGTTGTTAAGAGAACTAAATGGAAATCTTTTACTTAGCACAGCACCTGGCAGCACAGGGGAAGTTCCATAACTCTCAGCTGTTATTTTCATTATGTAGAGTTCTTGCCAATTAAAACAGCTTAGGGATTGTAAACGTCTGTGAGCCAGTTAACTAAAAGGAACTGGGAAGCCCTCCACTGTTTTCTAGGCTTTGGAACACATTGTAGAACAGAGAAATTATTTGTTCCTGGAAAGTGGGGAGGAAGTTTCCATTCCTACTCCGGTCACCCTTTAAAGCCATGCTTTCTCTTGCTTTTGGGGGATACTTTTAAAAAAAGATTTTTTAAATTTGTCTTGACAGAGAGGGAAGGGGAGGGAGAAAGAGAGAGAGAGACACATCAATGGGAGTGGGGACCTGGCATGAGCCAGGCATGTGTCCTGACTGGGAATAGAACCCATGACCTTTCAGTTCACAGTCCAGTGGCTCAATCCACTGAGCCATACCAGCCAGGGTAGTGGGGTACTTTTTATGTACTCCCCCTCCACTTCACTAAGCATTTTAAATTTAATACTGAATAATGGGTCAGTAAACCTTTTCTGTTAAGGGGCCAAAGAGTAAATAATTTAGGCTTTGTGGCATATATGGCATCTGCTGAAGTGGTACAATTTATAAAGCAAAAGAATTATTTGTTCCTTGGAAGTGTGAAGAAAATTGCCTGTAAATGGCAAGGGCTTAGAGCACTTGAAGAGAACACTCCCTTGACACTTGCTAAGTTTTTATTATCTGACTCCCTTTCAAGAATGATCCATTTCATTATGGCTTTCAAATTTAATAGCCTAGAAATTTTACCCAGTGGTGGTTGAGAGTTCAGGTGTCTGACAGATTTGGGTTTGATTCCTGACTTTCCATCTACTGGCATGTAACCTGGGACATAACCTCTCTAGACTTGTTTCTGATCTATAAAACTTGGATAATAATAGTATCTACCTCATAGAGTTGTTATGAGGATCAAACATAATGCACATAAAGTGCTTGGTGCCAGGCCTGGCCGGTTGTAAAAGTTTAATAAATGAAAGCTATTTTATTATCCTCCAGGGCACTCTTAAAGTAAGACCTATTTGAGATTGAAAACCATTTGCTATGTTCCTATACATGGGCAGCCTTCCTTCTTATTCTAGCTTTGGAATGCTTATAGTATTATAGGAATTAGTTGTCCTTAGGAGATTGCCGTCACGAGCCCGTGAGTCATAAGTTTATGTTTCCTCAAAAAAGGGAACCCTTAAAGATTTTAATTGTATTTATGTAGAATTGTGTTGGGAAGTACACAGTAAACAATGTAGACGGAAAGACTATCTTTGAATCGTGGCTTTCTCAAACCAGTTAGATTATGACCTTGAGTAGGTGACATCTCTGAGCTGCAGGCTCCTCATCTATAAAACCAGTATATTAGTTACATTTTCATCAGATTATTGGGAGAACTCACCAGGATATAGATACATATATATTTTTAATAACAACTTTATCCAGATATACTGTATTTTTCGGACTATAAGATGCACTTTTCCCCCAAATCTGGGAGGAAAGAGGGGATGAGTCTTATAGTTCTAATGTAGCTTGCCTGGCTCGCTGTGTGGGGGGAGGGGTGTCGGTGGAGCAGGGTCACAGGAGGCAGAAGCAGGGTCAGCTCCGCATTGACCTCTGATTTGGGGGATGGGAAGTGCATTTTATAATCTGAGAAATATGATAATTCATGTACAATACTGTTCCCTCATTTACAGTGTACAGGTGTTTAGTATATTTGCAGAGTTGTGTAACCACCACCGCAATCAATTTTGAACATTTTCTTTATCCTAAAAAGAAACCCTCACTCTCCATTTCCCTCTCCCCGTGGCCCAAGGCAACCATTAATCTACTTCCTGTCTCTACAGGTTTTGCCTACTCTGGACATTTCGTGTAAATGGAAGCATACAATATGTGGGCTTTTATGACTAGCTCCTTTCACTTAGCATAATGTTTTCAGAGTTCACCATTGCTGTAGTCTGTGTCAGTGCTTCATTCTTGTTTATTGCCAAATATTCTGTTGTATGCATAATCTGTTTATCAACTGATGGGCATTTCCACTCTGGCTATTGTGATAATGCTGCTGGAACATTCATGTAGTTTGTATGTGGGCATATGTTTTCATTTCACCTAGAGATGGGATTGCTGGATCCTGTGGTAACTCTGTTTAACCCTTTAAGGAACTGCCAGACTTTTCCAAGTGGACCCCAGAATGTATGTTTTTTTTTGGTTTTTATCCTCACATGAGGATTTTTTTTTCATTGCTTTTAGAGATCGATTAAGGGAGAGAGAGAAACAATTGATATGAGAAAGAAGTGTCAGTTGGCCACCTTCCCATATGTGCCTGCACTGGGGTTGGAACCCACAACCCAGGCATGTGCCCTAGCCAGAAATCGAGTCTGCAACCAAGAGGTCATGGGATGATGCTCCAACCTGAGCCACAATGGCCAGGGCTGAACCCAGATTGTTTTTAGAGTACTTAACCCAGTGTTTGCTGCAGAGCAAGTACCTCACACAACATAGGTGTTCCAGCAACACACATGCATTGTAAGAAATATGTTCTTGGAAGCCACTCTTCAAATTTAGTTAAATGAATTGGCAAGCCTTCTGTCTTTTCATGCCCTGGAACAATTTGTGCAGACTAATTTCCCCGCCTTGGGCATTTGAAGGACACTTCCAGTCCAACTGAAATTTCAAGTAATTTCTGCTTCCCTAGGAAAGGTTTTCTAATTTGTTAGCATAGAATTATGTAGTATAGTTGAAGAATCTGATCTCTGGAGTCATTTACTAGGTAGCCAAGTAAGCAAGTGAGTTTGAGTGCAGTCCCATGAGCTTCACTTTCCTTACGTGTAAAACCGGGGATGAGGACACCTGTCTCGAGTATTATAAGGATAAACTGCAAATACACGTGATGCTTGATGCATTATCTAGCACACAGAAAGTACTCAAATACTAGTTATTTAGCTCATAGACCTTGTGCGGTTGAAAACCCCTGTGCTGGGTTATTGAAACATACTGGAGAGTCTTAACACAGGAATTCTCCATAAGGTTTTTTCTAATTTTTCGTATTCCTTTGGTAGTCAGTTTTGGTCGTTTTTCTCTCCCTTGAAAATGTTCCTTTTCATTAAAATTTTCATATGTGTAGTCTAAAATCTGATTTAATGTAACATGTTTGCTTTAACTTTTAATACGTAATATTTTTATTTGTGTGGTTCAAACTTTAGAAAGGAGAAGAGGGCATACAGGGAAAACTTCCCACATTTACCTCCCAGCCACCAGTTTCCCTCCCTGTGGATAACCAGTGCCATTGCTCTTGTGAATAACCTTTCCACAGTTATTCCATGCCTGAAATAAAAAGAAAAGGAAATAAATAGCTACTCCTTGCTTACTGAAGCAAATATGCATATGTGTATGTTTCCCTTTTTATTTCACAAATGAGACATACATTGTTCAGTGTTTAGCACCTTGGCTGTTCACTTAACAGTGTTATCTTGGAGATCATGCCATAAGATTTACATATCTTTTAATTTTTAAACATTTAGAAACATCGATGTGAGAGAGAAACAGCAATTGATTGCTCCCCGGCCTCCCTCCCAGTTTGTGCCCTGACCAGGTCCTGCGCCTACAACCCTCTGGTGCAGGGGAGGAGACTCCAACCACACTGGACAGGGCCCAGAACATATTTCTTATTCTTTCATGTGACTGAAATTTTCAATTGGTATATGGAATTCGTAAAATCTGTTTTTGTCAGAGCATCCAGGAACTCTCTTATCTCCAGCTGTTTTTCAGCTTTAGATTCACATTGACGTTTATCTCAATGAGATTTAGAGTTATCTCCTCCATGAGCCTTTGATAAAAGCAACCAGATAAGAAGGGTGTTTTTTTTCTGCCCCTCGAGCTGCCCTGTGGAAGCCAAATCTCCTTTCCTTGTCTCTGTAGTCACATCCTGAGCTGTTGGCAGTTGTGAGTTTGTGTGGCGATCACACCATTTTCAGAGACTTGAGTGAGATTTGAGTGCTGGTCATTCCTAGGAGGAACTGTTAATAGAGGCTGTTTGTCAGGGATCTGCAGGCCTTAAATGGCCTACAAGATCTCTCTGCAGCCTTTGTCTTAAGCCCCTCTGTATTCTAGCTCCTGGCTCTCTGTATTTTTCTGCCCTTGCTGTTAAGCAGGCAGGGAATGCCCTTGTTCAGCACCTGGTCCAGGTCAGACTCTTTCCGTACAGGCTTACAGCACAGTCTGTCTTCATCACATTGACTGCATCTCATATTGTTTATTCGTATGGTTATTTAATGGGCGTCATCCACGGACTTTATGGCCCATGAAAGTAGAGACTGAGTCTCCTTTGTTTATCATTGTATCCCTAGCGTCTGGATGTATTGTAATTGATACTCAATACCTATTTATTGAATGGTCAAATACATGAGCGTCTGCCATTTTGCTAGTTCAGGATTAGAGCTTTGCGGCTGGTAAACTAATGTGAGAAAAAAAAGTATGTGACTAACTCTGCATTTTCCAAAAAAGTATTTTGATTAGCATGTGATAACTTGACTTCTGAATGTTTTTGCTTCCTATGAGAGAAGATACCTAGCGCTGTTTTGGACGTGGGCATGTGAGCAGAACACTGGATGGGGAGCCTTCTCCCAGCATCCAGGAACTCTCGTATTCTGAACCTTAACACTGACTGCCAAATGTGGGACATAGTTCCCTATAATAACATCTGGTTTGTGACAGAGTTGTCCTTTGCTTATCTTTAATCTTATATGTAATTAATTGCTTGTGGGGGCTGTTCTTTTAATATTTGAATTTAGGAGCAGTTTTGCTGAAAGTTGGTTGTCTTTAATATGAATATTTGGTTTTCTATTGTCCTGAAATTCCTTGAGAGGGTTAATAAATAAAAGTAAGTTCACCCTTAAGGAAAATTGGTTAGATTTGAAATACAGAGGAACTATAGACAAATCTGTATGTTAAGATATTCACCTTCCCAGCACTGAATGTATATGCAAGAGTCCTAAATACTGAAGATCTGATTTCTTTATTTTGTAAAACAGTGTTTATTTTATTAACTTTTAAAAAAAATCCTCACCCGAAGATATGTTTATTCATGAGAGAGATAGAGAGAGAAAGGAAAGAAAAATCAATGTAAGAGAGAAGCATCAATCAGTTGCTTCTGATATGCACCCCACTGGGGATCAGACCCATAACCTAGGTAGTGCCCTGACTGGGAATTGAACCCGCAACCTTTTTTGGTGTGTGGGACAATGCTCCAACCAGCTGAGCCACCAGGCCAGGGTGAAGTAGTGTTTATTTTAAAGTAACTATTCATGTAACAAACTAGCTCTGTGCAAAGGACTTCCAGAGTTAGAACTCTACCAGAGATCTTTCCAGAATCCCCACTCAATATCTCCACTTGCCTGTTTATAAGCATTTTAAATGTAACATACCCAAAAGAGAGCTCTTGATTTGATGTCCTTTCCCTGCCCAAATCTGTTACTCAAGACTCCCCAGATAACACTTCCATCTCTCTACCCAGTTGCCCAAACCACAGGTGCACTGTCTTCCTGCTTCCTGTCTGACATCTTTCCAGTCCCCCAGTTCTCCACACAGCGTCATGAGTCATCTTACAGTGGACGATGTCAGACCTTATGAAAACTCTTTAGTGGCTCCCCATCACATGTAGAATTAAATTCAAGATTGTTATCGTGGCCTCCAGTTTCAAAAGAGCTGGCTCTCGCATACCTGTACAATCTCATTTTATGTTCCTCAATCCTAGTTCTTGCTATGACCCAGCCATTCTGGCGTCTTTTCTATTTTTTTCTCTTATGATCTTTCTACATTGCTATTTTATCTTTCTAGAATGTTCTTTGCCTTGTTCTTCCCAGGGCTGGCTCTTTCTCAAAATTTAGTCTTAGCTGCTTTTCCTCAGAGAAGCCTTTCCTGACTACTCTTTGTAACCCCCATACAAGCACAGCCCTCCTCATTTCAGCATATGTGTTTTTTTTTTCTTCAGAGCCCTCACCACAAGTTTTTTTATTCATAGGTGAGGACATTTTTTTTTTCATTGTTTTTAGAGAAAGAGAGAAGGGGGGAGAGAGACAGAGAGAAACATCGATGTGAAAGAGAAACATCAATTGATTGCCTCCCATATGTGTCCCAACCAGAGGCAACCTGCAACCTATGTGCCCTGACCAGGAATCAAACCCACAGTCTTACAGTGTATGGGACCACGTTCCAGCCAACTGACCCACCAGGCCAGGGCTCTCACCACGATCCACAATTTTTGAAGCTTTATTTTGCCAACTTATTTTATTGATCTTCTCAGCTAGACCAAAGCTTGTAGCTTCAGGCTACAAGGGCCATTTCAGTTTCATTAGCAATGAACTATGCCTAGCATTGGGCCTTATCTGTAGCAGGCATGCAAATATTTGTTGAAAGAATGGATGAATAAGCATTTATTGAGAGACTTCTATGCATTAAGCTCTGAGCTAATCCATGGGCTCATAATGCCCAGATAGCCCAATTTATCACAACGGAAGTTTTAACAAATGTCAAATAATAACACAGGTGCTATATCATTTGGCTATAATGCAATTTAATTAGGAATCTAAAATCAATTTTTTTCAAAGAACTTGGAAATTTAAATACATTTCTAATGTTACTAAGAGGAAATCTAACAGAAACAACATAACATAGTCTGAACAACAATGGAATATATGGAATGTGATTCAAGTAGTACTTGGAGCGTAGGCTATAGCTTTAAATAATCTGTTAAAAATGAAGAAATATTAAAAGTTAATGAGCTAAATATACAACTCAAGATGTTAGGCAAAGAAATCCAAATAAGTAGAAGGAAGCAAATAAAAAAAATTAAATGGAAGAGAAGAAAGAATATGGTCCAAAAAACAAAGGTCACTTTAAAAGACACAAAATTGTCACATCTTTAGCAAAAGTGATGAAGAAAACAAGAATAAATGATATTAATAGATAAGAGGACATAATTACCAATGAAGAAATTAAAAATAAAAAAATACTGTAACTAATTACATGCTAATAAATTTCAGTGAAATGGACAATTTTCTTTAAAAATATGAATGACCAAGGTTGATTCCAGACAAAGCAGAAATATAAGTTCAAAATTAAGGAAACTAAGTGCAAAATATTACATGTCAAAAGATACCAGATTTAGATAATTTTACAGTGAGCTACACTAAATTTTAAAACATTCTTTTTTTTTTTTTTGCAAACTGTTGTGGAAAACATAAGCAGTAAAGTAGCAATCCAAGTAATTTTATGAGACTAATTCTGTATAACCTTGATACTGACACCAGACAAGCAAAATATAATAAACTAAGAAGTTAGATGTAAAAAACAAGTGTGAAATGTAACCTAGTAGTATCCAACTGCATGTGTGTGTAAATCAGACCCTCGTAATCTCAAGCAAGTAAGGCTGAGGAATGTGAACATGTTTTAACATCAGAACATTTGCTTTAATTCCCCATGTTAACAGATTATATAAAATAATAAAGTATAATTTTCCCAATAGATGTAGAAAAGACAGTTATAAATTAACTTATAAAATTTTAGAAAACTGTAACTTAAAGGGATTTCCTTAACCCCAATAAAAAAGCTCTACAAAAAAGCTTGTGAACCTTTTTACTTGATGGTGAATGGTAAGTATCCTTTCTTTTTTCTTTCTTTCTTTCTTTTAAATTATCTTGAATGATACATTGAAATTATTTTCTATTCTGTAATTTTGGGCTGCTTCATAAGGGAATCTGTTATACAATATTGGATCTTTTCTGCCTATCTTCCATAGATATCACTTTCTAATTCTCTTGAACTTTTTCATTTCCATTTCGTTTTGCTTTTCTCAGTCTTCTTTGTCTTTCACTGTGTTTTTGTCAGTGTCTTTAGTCCTCTGTGACACTTCTGATTTTGCTTTCATTTTTCAAAGATTTTTAAAAAGATTTTATTTACTTTTTAGAGAGAGGGGAAGGGAGGGAGAAAAAGGGAGAGAAACATCAGTGTGCTAAGAGATACATTGATCGGTTGCCTCTTGCACGCCCCCAACTGGGGAACCTGACAGGCAACCCAGGCCATGTTTCCTAACTGGGAATTGAAGACCTTTTGGTTTGCAGGCCGGCTCTCAATCCATTTGAGACTTATTCCATATTACCCCAGAGATCCTAGCCCATGCATTAAGATAATGAAATGAGGTATGATTGTCAAATCAAGTAAAAAACCGTCAGTAGTAAAGATGTTAACATTTTTTTTCAATCCAGGAAAATCTGTGGACAAACTATTAGAATTAACACAAGAGATCGACAAGTTCATTGGATACAAAATCAACATTTAAAAATCAATAGCAGATAATTCTTCTCAAAAACTCATTACCTGAGATATATCATGAGAGAATATTAGACAAACTCAAATTGAAAGACATTCTATAAAATACTAGACTGGTACTCCTGAAAACTGCTGAAGGCATGGAAAACAAGGAAATGCTGAGAAACTGTCACATCCCAGAGTTGCCTAAGGAGTTGTACCAACCACATGTAATGTGGTATCCCAGGGTGGGAGGAGGGCATTTATAGAAAAATGGGTGAAATCCAAATAAAGTCTGAGTTTAACCAGTAGTTTTAAACTGATGTTAACTTCTTCATTTTGACAATGTACCAAGGTTATATAATGATGTTAACAGGAAACTGAGTAAGGAATCTTTGTAAAATCTTCACAACTTTTCTGTAAATCTACTGTTATTCCAAAAAAACTTTTTAAAAGTTATACCACTGTCGTAACCCGAAAATAACCTATTAGATAATGATAAAATAAAAAGTCTTCCTAATGTCAAATAGGACTGTTGGAAGGAAGGTTTTGGAGTGGAAGCGGAAAGTTTGAGTGAGTAGGTGATCAGTCATGTCGTGCCGAGGGAAAACCTGGAATGAATCTGGGATCGGGGCTGCAAGGTAGAGTCAGTAGGACCTGCCGATGAATTGGATATTGGTGGTAGGCAAAAGAGGAATCAACAACAATTGTGAGATTTTTGGCTACCACAATGGTGCTATTTCTAAAAATGGGGAAACGGAAACTTATAGTTTGTTTCAAATGCTTTGAGTTGACAGGTGGAGGAGCCATCTGTTAAACAGTTTGGATATTTGAGATTGGGCTTCTGTGGAGAGTTTGGTGGCAGAGGATAGAAATTTGAGAGCCAGCGTTGTGGAGGTGGTATTTGAACCCTGCGACCAGGTGAGACTGCTGCCCAGGGAGTGGATGGTGATGGAGAAGTCTGGTGACTGAGTTTCTGCCATTTAGAGGTCAGCTAAGATGACAGGGCAGAGGCGGTGGGCGTGGAGGGGAACAGAGAGCTGTGTTGTGTCACTGAAAATAAGATAGCTCGGGTTTGTGTTATTGTTTGTTTGTTTGTTTTAATGAAGGTGTTGAATGTTACTGAAAGATCAAGGTGGGATTAAGAACAAATTCTCCAGCCTCACAGAGAATTGTTGAAATTGACAAGTGTGGAAGGAACGGAAGCCCATATGGCACAGTAGGGAGAGAAGGTACAGTAAGGCTGTTAAGTCAGTGACAGAAGACTACTCCAGCAAGAAGGTTTTTATTCGAGGGTAGGGGTAGTG
This sequence comes from Carollia perspicillata, assembly GCA_004027735.1. Taxonomy (NCBI): domain Eukaryota; kingdom Metazoa; phylum Chordata; class Mammalia; order Chiroptera; family Phyllostomidae; genus Carollia; species Carollia perspicillata. The sequence continues at coordinate 18,659 of PVKM010016227.1, forward strand.
CTGAGAAAAAGGGATAGGAGCTATAGGAGCCCTTAAAGCATGTGGTATCTGATGGGAATGAATCATCCAGGATCCACAGAGAACTTTGCAGATAGAGAACTTTGAAAAGGAAAGGGAATGGAGTCCATAGAGTGTCTTAAATCACCTCCAAAACCATAGACATTAGTTAGTATCACCTCGGGAGCTCCAGACAAACACCGGTGGGGACCCTGGGCATCCACAGTGATTAACAGCTCCCCAGGTGACCCTGATGTGTAGCCAGAGTTGAAAGCTTCTGACCTAAGGGTAGTGCCACATTCGCTTTTAGGGGTGCCTTTGGGATTTCTATGGCACTGCTGGGTAAGAAGAGACTGTTGAAGACCCGAGTTTAAAACACCATTCCTGCCCAAGCCAGGAGCTTCTTAATGTAGTAAGAAACTATTGATTTATACTTATACTTACTAAGTATAAATTTTATTTTAGACTTAAAACTTATTAAATATAAATTGTAACTTGAGGTATCATGTTTTATGTGCTCTTAGGTAACCTGCTTTTTGTAATTAAATGTAGCTTATGAATTTTTCCTTTAAAGTTAAAATCATATTTTTATTGCCCATATAAAATTTCAATGTATGAATTTATGAGAATACAACTTAATTCTTCGGTAGAGTACATTTTTCTAGTAAAAATGTCCCATGAATACACTTGCATATAATCTTTCGTGCATCCCTACTTATTTCCTTTGCTGTAGTTCTTTGAGAGGGAATAATTGGATCAGAGTCTACGTTAGTGAGCTTTTTATAATTCATTGATTTACTACCAGAAAATAAATACATATATCTGGCAGGGACATTCAAACAGTATGGATTGGAGGAGGGAAAAAGCCCTCCTTCATCCTCTTCCCCGCTATCCTGTCCCCTTTCCCTAGAAGTAACCAGTTAACAACTTCTTGCATACTTTTCCAGAAGTTTTACCTGCATAGGTGTTCATTCTTAACGAAAAAATGAAAACACTTACTAGTTCGTTTCTACAAACTTCATCAACTTGTGTATTTCACTAACTCTATTATAGAGTCATTGGTCTTTATTAGTCAGCTCTACCTCGCCATTATTCTGAGTTAATAAGATTTCCTCATGTCACCTGCCAATCTCTGGCTGTGTCCTACAAGGCACTGCCCGAGAGCGCGACTGCTCGCGGAGAGGGTCCTGTGAACCGCGCTTGCTGGGTTTCGGTTTAGCATTTCTGTAAGAGTCTAGCGGGGATTTTTGTCCTTTAGTTCTATAGCCTTCTGCATTTTCCTGTGAATTGCCAGTTTCCTCCTCTTTTGCCCATTTTTTCTAGCTTGGTTTGGTCTTTATGTTACTGGTTTCTAAGAGCTATTCATTTATTAATAGGTGAGCCTCATGTCTTTTGTGTGCCCCGGGCGGAGAAGTCTCGTCTCCTGCATTCTTGTTTGTCTTTAGAATTCAACACACATGTTTTTGCCCGTCGGACTTTAAATTTTTAGACAAATGTACGTTTTTCCCCCTTATTCAGCAATTTTGCATTTTGGAGTCGTTAGTGGGCCTTTCTCCGCCTTTTTTTTCTGGGATCATACACCGCCCCCACCCCTTTTTTCAGGCCCCTCTTGGGGCCCCTCGCGTGGTCTCCGTTGACGTCAACCTTGGACTCTGGCGCCAAGCGGTCTCTACAGCAACTGTGTTCTGATTGGCAGGGTTCGGGGGCATGGTTGGGGGCCGCTTCGGTGGCGCGCGGCCGCTGATTGGCCCGTGCCGGAGCCCCGCCTCTGCAGAGAGCTTCACAAGGAGTCGCGGGCAGTGGTTCTCGGCACACGCCCGGGAGCCGAAGGACCAGGTTGGAGTGGAGGAACGGAAATGTCCACCCTGGGCTGTTGGCGCCGCGGGGCACTGGGGGCCGTGTGGGTGTGCTAGCTAGTACGCGGGCTGCGCCTCGCCGGCCGTCGGACCCAGAGCTGTGCCTACGGTGCGGTGAGGTGAGTCCGGCCGCCCGCCCGTGCCTCCGTACCTAGCGGGCACGTCGATCACACGCCGCAGGTGCGGGACCCTTGGCGTCCAAGCGGGCCAGGGTCCTAGCGGGCGGCCGGGACTGCCGCGCTTGCCGCAGCAATGCTATCTTGCGCGGCCGGCAGCCCGGTGGAGGTGGCTGAAGAGTTGGGGGGCTGCTGGTCCATCTCGCAGGAGTAGGGGACTGGGTAGTGATGGCCTTGGCGGCAGCGGGCTCCTGTCACCATCAGCCTGCCAGGGTGGGCATTCAAGGGGCGGCCAGTTCCTAATGAGCAGAGATGGCACGGTCTTGTCTGGGGCCACCTATGGGTTTTCCTGGGCTGGATTTGGGGGCTGCAGAGCTGGACCCCCATCCCACGGGGTCCGTGGTTGCCTAAGTTCTTGGGTCGCTGTGCATCCTTGCTATTTTTGGGGGTGGGGCTTGTTTTGCCGCAGTGGCGGTGGGAAGGGCTAAGGGCTATAAGGGGAGGGACAAAACCCGTCCTGCCTACAGAGCTTTTTCTGTGGGCCAGGGAGCTCCGCCCTGATCCATGTGGGCCCCTACAGTTTGCTGCGCAGGCCCTGTCCTGATTGGTTTACTGAATTGGGGCAGGGTCGAAAGCTGTGGTCACTGTGAGGCGCTTTGGGCTAAGATCTTGAGTTCTGCCCACCTTGGCGCGGGCTTTGACGGGGGCGGGTAAGGCTTGCCGCGCAGGCGCAGTCTTGGTTGGCCGCAGGGGGCGGGGCCGGGGGTGGCTGCAGTGGCCGGTGTTTTTTGGTGATCGAAGGCTGTGGGGACCTGCATTTCTTGTACCTTTTTCTTTGATCTTGTGTCCGGCCGCAGAGACTTGCTGTGTCAGTACCACCCTGACTATGAACTCTGAGATTGGGCTACAACTAGTGGCCCGATTGATCAGCCGGGTCCATGTGGCATCTGGTGAAGCCAGGCACTATGCCTGGGGTTGCCGTAAATGTTGCCGCTATGGAACTGTCTGTCCGGAGGGGCAGGGCTACAGGCTGTCATGGTGCCTGGGGGCTGCAGAGGCTCACCCTGTCGTCTTTTCAGGACCGTTTTCACCCTGCATATATGTGGCTGCATCTTTTGGTTGCGGGGGGGGGGATGCTAGGGGTCGGGGTACAGCCATGGTGTATTGTCCAGACGCCCTGTCAGCTGGGCTGAGTGGGTAGGGTCGTGTTTGGCCTTTTGGGGCTAACGGCCCTGCCGAGCCCCTCCCACTGCGTAGCTATACGAAAGCTGGCGGATACGGTAGCGAAGGCTTAGTGCGCATGCGCAACTATGAATACCGGCTGAGTGGCGGGCGTAGACCTGAGGGAGGGGCTGCTGAGTCCCGCCCATTCTGGCATTATGTTGGTCAACTGGTAGTAGCCGAGATTTATTGCACTGGCGCCATCTTGAATAACAGCATGGCTGGCTGCCGGGTATGGGCCCAAGGGGAGGCAACGTGTTTTGAGTGACTGACTGATGGGACCTGCAGCCCCCTACCCACTCCAGGGCTATGGTGGCCGACAGGTGGCCACCGAGGCTTACTATGCAGGCGTCATTTTCAATGACCGTGAAACTCCAGGGGGCGGGCCTGAGGGAGAGGATGACGTATTTTGACTGACTGATGGTGGGAGGTGCAGACCCCAGCCCATCTTGCGGTGTTTCTTGGCCGATAGTTGGCATCGGAGGCTTACGGCGCCAGCGCCATCTTACATGATGGTGGACCTGCAAGGGGAGGACTCAAGGGTGGGTCTGTCCTGTTCTGAGTAACTGACAGGGAGCTACACACACTCCTGCCCACTCCTACCACTATATTGGCTGACAGGTGGCAGCTGAGGCTTCCTGCAAAGGTACTATGGTAAGACAGAGTGGAGCTGGAGCTGCTGGGGCGAACCCAATGGATGGCCTGCAGAGCCCCGCCCACTCCAGGACCACGTTGGCCAACGGACGGTAGGCGAGGCTTACTGCGCAGGCGCCATCTTGAATGACAGCAGGGTTGGCTGCAGGGGGCAGGCCTAAAGGAGGGCGTGCCTTGTCCGGAGTGACGGATGGGGGCTTAAGCTCTCTTAGCGCCAAATTTGTTGGAGGCCAAAGAGGCTTACAGAACATGCGCCACCTTGAGTGATGGTGGAGCTGCAGGGGTGGCCTGGAGGTTGTAGCCAAGGCTTACTGCACAGGCGCTTTCTGGAGTGGCAGCAGGGTTGTGGGGACAGGCTGAGAGAGACTTGGGTGTCCTGAGGGACTGTGGGCACAGAGCCTGCTCCCTGCCCCTACCGTTTCTGCTGGCTAGTGTACAGGGGCCGATCGGGCGGCTTGATGCGCCTGCTGCAGCAGCGCCATCTTGGGAGGCCGCGCGACGTGGCAATGGGTGTCTTCTTTCCTTTGAGAGGCGCCAGAGTCATGTCAGGAAATGTGGGGACCAGATTCAGTTGCATAGTTAGTGGGGGTCATTAGAAGAGGACTTGGGCTCAGAACTTAAGAATTATAATAGATTTGGGGTAAGGTAGGATCTTAAGTTGAGCAAACGGAGGAGGCGGGCTGTCGGTGTAATATCGGGGGTTAGTAGGGGGTACGCGAAGGAAAGATTCTGTGGGACAGACTTCAGAGCTGAAGATGGCCACCAGGGGCCGTGATGTGGGAAAGTGGGGAGAGGAGGCGGCTGGGGGCGGGCCTGGGGCTCAGGGCGGGCCCTCTGACTCTGGGGTGGAGTTTCCTGCGGGGCGGGGGATGGGGGTGGGGTGGGAGCCGAGGAGGAGAAGGCAGGGGCCACGCTTGTGCAGAGCTGCTTGTGGCACTGTTGCTGGGTCCTTCAGGACTGCAGTTTCCAGTCTTGGATTTTTTATTTTTATTTTTTTTATTTTTATTTTTTTTGATTATTATTATTTTTTTTTTGGTCTGAGCCCTCCAGGAATGCAGTTTCCAACGCTGAATTTTTATTTTTTATTTTTGAAGAATACATCCGCCAGTGACCGATAGCATTGACATAAACCAGATCCATAGCACGAGGGTAGTTCCCCCCACGTGCCCCTGATGGAATGCATGCCCTGAGACGCAGAGGGATTTGAAACAGATAGTGTTAGTCTCTTGGGAGAATGTAGAGAATCTATAAAATGTTACCAAAGATTAAGTAATCATACCATTACCTAATATTGATAGTCCTTTAGTGTAATGTTGACAGTGTAAGCTAGTCCTTTCATATTACTTAAATGTGCAGCAGAGTTAAATTTCTGGCCCAGTCTCACTGGCTATTAAGTGGCAGAACTGGAGTGTCACCTCATGTCTCTAAGGGGTAACTATGTCATTATTCCCTGTGCCCATTTCCTTGGCGTCCATGGACAAAATCAGTAGGTGTACTGTTTTTTCAAAATGACATGAGGTTGATCTGTAGTAGTTTGCCATGAGCATTCTGATTGAGTTCTCGGAGCTTCTACTTCTTTTCTGTGAAACGAGAGCTAGAAAATGAATAGTGCTGTGGTGAGAATCAACAGTCAATAAAAGTAAGGGGCTAAGCACTGTACCTGGCCTGTAATTGGCAGTAAATAATAGTATCTTCTTAGCCATTTTTCCCCTCCAATTTTTAACCTGCAACATGTGTCGTTTGCCTTTAGAGGGTGGCCAGTGCCACATATCTAATAAGTGAGAAATGTGGTTCTTAAATTTATACAATCCAAAGTCCCATGTCTTTACTGTTTTGTTTTGCTTGTTAGAGAAGGTTCTAAGACACCCAGAAGTTCACTTGCATACCCATGGACATGACGTCATTGGGAAAAGGCTGTGATTACAGCCCAGTGTACAACATGGGCCTTAGAGAGCAATGCCCACATGGCCTTCCATCCTGGGAGGGAAAGCTGTTCTTATTGGTCTCATTTGACCTCTTGTCAGCGTGGGAGAGAAAAATACAGCTGTTGTGGGGTCATTTCCAGCCCGAGGAGTCCAGTAATTACAAAGCGAATTTGGTGTTTCATGTTTTCTCTTTTTCCTCCCTCAGCTTGCCTTCTTGGGTTTCTACCCTTTTTGGAGACGACGCTAGGTGGCTGAGTCCAGGTGAGCCGAATTCCCTTCTCATGGTGCCACCCCATCCTTGGAGTGGGCTCATCCTTCCTCATCTTGGCACGTGTGTCCCGTCCGCATGGCTGCGGCACCATTTGTGTGCTCTGAGAACGCATGGACTCTTCTAGTGGATTGTGTGTTCGCCAGAAGTTCTCCTTGGCCTCATGCCATCCTTTTTGGTGTCCTCTTTTCCCACACTTAGCTACTCCTTCAGGCCTCCTCTTTCTCTTTTATTGGGTGACTAAAGAAGCGCGAGAGATTCATTATTTATTTATTAAACACGGTCTCAAGTGGGAAAGGAAGTGCTTCCCTGGAGCTCAGAATATATTAAGTACAGAAAGACTTGAAAAAAAAAAGAATTGTGTGACCCTTGCCTTCAAAGAGAACATTCACTACAGGCAGTTACCTTAATCTGGGAGAGGCCATATAGGGCCTCCCTGAAAAAGCCAGGGGTGTTGAAGTTAAGCCTTGAAGGGTAGTGGGTGGTGATGTGTGTTAGAAAGAGTAGTGTCCAGAAGAGGGGACATGGGCATTACTAAGGGACCCAGAGAGGAGCTGAAAGTCCAGGACGCCTAAAGCAAAGGGAAGAGTAGAGGGACCTTTGACTGAGGTGGGAGGGAGGTAAACTGGGGGTGCCTGGTGAAAGGCCTCGGAGTCTATGGTAAGTACGTGGGCTTGATCTGAAGCACACTGGGAAGTCACTGAAATGTTTTCGTTTGTTTAAATCCTCACCCAAGGATGTTTATTGATTTCAGAGGGAGAAGAAGCGGGGAGAGGGAGACAGACAGACAGACATTGGTGGTTGCCTCTTGTACACACCTTGACTAAGGATCAAACCCACCACCTAAGTATGTGCCCTGACTAGGGGTGGAACCTGCAACCTTTTGGTGGACAGGATGACACTCTAACCAAGTGAGCCACCTGGCCAGGGCCCATTGAGCTATTTTAACCATGGAAATAACATGTTAATTGGATTTTTGTTTTTGAAATGACATTTGGTTGCAGGGTTCAGAAGGGGAAGGTAGAAAGAGTGGGTGCAGTGAGACTCCCCTCAGGTCTGGGTGGGAGGTGGTGGCTTGGACTAGGGTCACAGCAGGAGGTAGATGAAGTGGATGGATTTGAGAGAGGTAATGAGGAGAGAGACTCATGAGGGTTGTACTCGGTTCATGGCTTGCTGCGGGATTCAGACCAGACTTAGTGAGTCATGTTATCTGGGCAAGTGAGTAAAGGAAGCTTGTTCATACTACCAGCAAGCATTGATACTAGGCCTGGTCTGGGACAGTATCATGCTAAACTTTGGGTCTCAGGAAGTGAGCAACATAATCGCTGGCCTCAGTGTCACCTGATTGAGAAATTCAGTTAAACGTAGTAGAAGAAAACATGTTCGCCCAGGTAGGTGGCTATACTGATGGTTTATTACCGTCTGGGGAAAGGCTAACATGCTGTTCCAAATGGTCCTCTGGGGATGGCTTGGTTTATTCCTGACCTCAGTGACTGCTCCGGGTATCTAGTATCTGGTGCTCAAGCCAGTGGAGACTTTGCCTAAGGACTCGCCTTAAGTTGGTTCATCCCTGTTAATAAAGCCCAGGAGCCTTACATAAGCCATACCGACATACTAGTTTATGTGGAAAAACAGTTCACTCAATTCTGGTTTATTGGTTTCTTGTGGGAGGTCACTGTGGCAGAGATCCAGATACTCCAAAGTGTGTATGATTAGCAGACTTTCTCCCTGTAGGCAGACCTACAAAAGGGAAACGAAATCGCAATGGGAAGGTTGCTTGGTGAGTATGGAATCACAGCAAGAACAGGTGGACAGACTTGAATAACGCTGGGCTGCATCACAGCGGTGCTGCCATCTGGGTGCAGCGCAGCTGCGGCCAGGGTTACCATGACACCAGACGCCTCTGTCTCTGGCCCCCACCTTCCCCAGTCCATTCAAGTTAGGTCTGATCAGGAAACCCCTCAACAATGGACAAAAGAAGGAAACTTTGCTGCAGTGTGGTAAGTGCTACACGTAAGCGGTAGAGGTAAGCCCAGGGTGACATGGAGATGCCTCATGGACCAGAGGCTGGTGTGGTAGGGTGGTGGTCACTTACTACTTGCTCACATTCCCATGTAAGATCATTATCCCAACAAGCCCCTCTTGTCTGTGTACCTGTGCATGGTTGCTTGGACCAGATTGGATGCCAAAGCCTAGGGCAGTGGTTCTTAAAGTACATGCAGCTCCTGGAGTGCTTGTTGCCTCTTTCCTAGAGAACCACAGTCTTCCTACACTGTCACACCTGGAAAGGCAGGTGCAGCTTTCCTCCCCGAGTGTGAGAGCCA